>CM040241.1:164382161-164433630 GCA_022545495.1 Chrysanthemum lavandulifolium
TTAATCAAGAATCAAGAACAATCAAAATGTAATATCTGTTTTGTGTTCAATGTAAATTGAGGTGACCTCCGCGAGGATTGTTAGGATTTAGAAAATCCGGTAGTTAAAGAGTCGGTCACCTCAAGTATATGTATTCGTTAAAGCTCATAGTCGTAGTCGTTATGTTAATAAGTAGTTTGTTAAGTAACAGTGGAGGCAGACGGTCTTTACCGGCTGTATACGATCCGACCGTAGGGCGTGTCTTGTGAAACTATAAATACCTCTACCTCCCAGTAGAGGTTAGAGCTTCAATATCATTTTCTTTGTCTCGCTAAGTTCCCAAAACTCTCTTTCTCTCTAAAAACTCATAGTTATCGCTTGTATATTGATGTGTTATGTGTTTATGAAATCTAATATGTTACGGTGTTGGTAGGAGCATATGGATATTTGAACTTTGAAGTGATTAGTGTGATATAAAGTTGCTATGATATGTTTTATTCTTTGGAAAAAAGTGTTTGTGATTATGATTATGCTTTTAAATTATCTAGGGTCCCGTAAAAGGAATTGCTGAAAGTATAGGCAGCGAATATAAACAACGAGAACCTTTATTGGATCTAAGGCGCAATAGTCAACTTAGATTAATAGTATCCAAATGTTACAAGATTAGATTAATGTCGATGAGACAATAATCATATGAATGTAAAGATAAGACAAGATCGTTGAAATGATCTAAGAGAGAGGGAAGAGTGATACTGAAAAGGCTGCGGCTCCAGTGTGTCTAACCCTAAATAAGGGGACTTATTAAATAGGAGATTAAGTTTCACTAAGACCCTCTAACAACTGATAGTAACTCATTCGTGACTTGAAGAAGGCTTATTGAAATAAGATTCTTGGAACTTTAAATCTTTAATCTTTTGTCGAGTTAAACACATAATCAATCACGCAATCGCCCTGCAACTTGAAAGCCATTAGCAATTGATAGAATGATATGTTTGCTTTCTGATTACCAACCCAAATTAACATTCCCCATATCGGTGAGCAAACATATCAAACAATATCAATTTTCACACAAAAATTTATCTTTGATAGAGCGGGGAGGTTCTTTGTGAGTATGTAATGCAGTTTGGTTTGAAGAGCCAATCTTTTTAGCATTTATAACACCTCTGCAATTTTCACGATGAAGTGAACATCAATTTCAAAGTGTTTTGACCTTTCATGGAACTTGAGTTTGATAGCAAGTTGTAAGCAGATTTGTTATCACAAAAAGATCAACGGGAAGATTGACATCAACTTTTAGGTCTTTTAGGATTTTTTGAATCCAATGATTTCCACGAGCAGTGATGAACATAGATCTATATTACATACATGGAAGATTTTGAAAGAGTGTTTTTTTTTTACTTTTCCATGAGATTAAACAATCATTAAAAAGCCTGATAACACAGCCAGTTTACGGTTTTCTTGCATTTGTTGTCGACATCACTATATCCTTGAAGATGATTTTGGAGTTCTTAAAATTGTACCTTAGACATTTTCTGGGAGCTCCTTTTAGATATCTCGAGAACATTGAGGCGCATTCGAGATGAGACTTTAAAGGAGAATGCATATATTGTGCGAGACAATGAGCGAGTATGAGATGCCAGTCTTGTATGGGTGAGATAGATAAGTTTCCCAAGTAACCACGATAACATTGATGTTGACAAGCAAGGGTCATCATTGGTGGGAATGTATGGAAGAACGAGTTGGGTTCCATAGGAGTGGACACAGTTTACACAAGGAGACCAAATTCTTTGAGGAGTTCAAGACAATATTTTCTTTGGGAGGACAAATGTCATTCCAGTTTTAGAACCTCAATGCCAAGAAAGTATTTTAGATTTCCCAAGTCTTTAATATGAAACTTTGTTTTTAGGAACTCTTTGAATCGGTTTATCTCCTTCAGTACAAATTTCCGGTAAGGACAATATCATCCACGCAAACAAGCGAGCAATAAACTTGTTATTCTCTGTTTTGGTGAACAAGAGTGATCATTAACAGATTGAACAAAGTTATTTTCTTTTAAAACAACGACAAGTTTTTCATTCCATTTCACGGGAGCTTGTTTTAAGCCATATAGGGATTTGACAAGTTTACAAACTTTATTCTTATTGTTCTCATCTACAGAACCCTTTGGGAATGGTCATATAGATATCCTCATCAAGATCTCCATACAAGAAAGCATTATTAACATCAAGTTGAAAAAGAGGCCATTTGTTTTTTCTGACTAAGGCAATAAGACACTGACATTGAACATTTTTACAACAGGGAAAAAGTTTCATCATAGTCTGTTCCTTCCTTTGGTTATAGCCTTTAACAACTAGTCTATGCTTGTATCTATCAACTTCACCATTGGCTTTATATTTGATTTTAAATATCCATTTGTAGCCAATAGGAATTCTATTAGGAGGTAGATCGGTTATATCCCAAGCATGGTTTTCATTTAAGGCCTCAATTTCGAATTCATAGCATCCATTGATTACTATCATGGATAGCTTCTTCGTAACAAGTAGGTTCAATACTTTTATTAAGACTAGATGCAAGCGATAATTATCTTTGTTAAGGTTGGAGTAATTAACAACCTTTTCAACACCATATTTGACTTCCTTCTATAATAAAAGTCGTTAAGATTCTTTAGGCAATTTGGAAACTACGGTTGACCTTCTAGTAGTAATAATTTGGCAAACCTCTTGCTTATTCAGCATAATCGGTGTTGTATCGGCGAGATCGAAGCGCATCGTGAGAGAATGAATCATGTGATATGTTGCCCTCGAGGTGTGTATTATCATCTATAGATGTTGCAAGCTGGTTAAATCAATCCTAGTGGGATGACTTATCCTTGTGCCATCATCATGGGATGTCACTCTCCACTTCATCATTGGGACTTATTTGTGAGTCAAAGAAATTTTTGTGATTTAAATCTTTTGGTACTAAGGTTTCAACAAAGGTTTTGACACGAGAATTTTTTCATTTTGAAGGAAAAGCAGTTTCATAAAATTTGACATCTCTGGGTAAAGATATTTTTGTTTCAAGGCTCGAGAGTTTATAGCCTTTCTTCTCATTTGAGTAACCAATAAAGACACTTTTTTCGGACCTACTACCAAATTTATCGAGAGATGTTGAGAATGGTGGCATAGCGCCAGCGACGAAGACTACAGGAGAGAGAGGTGAAGGGTCGTGCCCATACACAGGAAGAGCAGGGGACTTGCAGGACAGGCTGAAGAGGACAACTGTTTATATGACATGAGCATGATTAGAACACATTCAGACCAAGATTTAGAGGTAATTCCCCACGAAACATGAGGGATCTAGCTACATTAAGGAGATGCCTATGTTTCGCTACACTAATCTCATTTTGTTGTGGTGTATAGACACAAGAGGTTTGATGTAAATTCCTTTTCATGGAAAAAACTTGAAGTTTATTATTGACAAATTACGTCCCATTATCACTTCTAAAGATCTTGAGATTGTGTTCAAATTGATTTGATAGCATGTGAGTAAAGTTAACAATGAAAACATAAACATCATCCTTCCCATAAGCATATAAACCCAGCATACTGGAATAGTCATCAACAATAGTTAAAAATATTTGTAACCATCTACGCTAGTGACTTTATATGGTCCCCATACATCAAGATGGACAAGTTGACCAATTTTAGTTGATTTATGTTCACTTAGAGGAATGGTTCCACTGGTTTGTTTAGCTTTATTACAAGTATCACGAGATGATCGGTTTAGGATGTACTATCAAATTTAAGAGTGGGTTTAAGTATGTGTAGGACTTAGTGGAGAGGGATGACCAAGTCTTTGATACAGAATTTTTGAAACATGACAAGCAGATATGCAATTATTAGAAATAATCTTACATGAAGAATCAATATCAAACATATATAACCCATTGTGTTGTTTACCAATCCCGCAATCCTTTTGATGTAAATCACATGTATAGCAATTAGATTCATTAAACCCAGACAAACATCTTATTGTCTCTAGCAATTTTGAGCAGAATGACAAACTAACATTGTACTCGGGGAACAACAAGTACATCAAAGAGTTAGATCATTATTGATCTTTAAATCACCAATTTTGTAATTAAGGCACGAGTACGTTGGGATGTCCAGCAGTTAAGCCAAGATTTGAAATGTTAACAACATTGATTAAAAAATTGATCGCGATCATGTCTTTGATTTGCACGAATCAACAATCCAACCAAGGCGATGTTTCGGATAATGTCTTAGTGTTGTTGTTAAAAAACTTGTTGAAGTTTATATTAAACTTGACTTTGCCATTAAAGAAGGTTCTGAAAATTTTTACCTTAAGTTGGCATTAGCGGATGACACATTGTTGTCATTGAGAAGACTCATAAGTCTTGAGAGTTCATTAGACAAGGAGACGGAGAGTTCGGCACTATTATCGGTGACAAGATTGGTTTCGTGAAACATTATTCTTCTTGAAAGGTTTACCATTAAAATTTCTTTTAGCATATCCGGCGGGATAGCCAACAAGATCATAACATCTATCGATGGTGTGACGGGTTTTTACAATTGGTACATTTGAGGTTCATGTTTGGTCCTCCTTTATTGGGTATTACGATATTATGACCATAAACTTTGTTGTTAAAACTTCTTTTATTATCAAAAATTTTCCACCATCGAAGTTTTTGCGACAAAAGGCGTAACGATGGGTTTAGCGAGCTATTCCCAGATGATACATTCTGTGCGGACTCTTCTCCGAGACAACGAGAGAAAGCGGATTTTGACATTAGGTAAAGGGTCTGGTTAAAATATTGCTTGATGGGAACATAGAGTCATCAAGACCATGAAATTGCATTAACTTGATTAGGCGATTATGTTTTTCAAAATGTTTTGCGACCTCACAAGTGCAAGGAGGCAAGCTAATCATACAATCAAATTGTTTCCATAAAGAGTTAAGATTGTTGTAGTGTCCAATGAGAGGACCCACTTTGACTAAGAGTTTATATTTTATGCAAATTGAAAATAGGTGAACCATCAACCTTATCATAAGTATCTTTAAGATCATTCCACATTTCATAAGCGGTTTGGCATAGATAGCCCGACCAAATAATTCGGTGAGAGAATTAAGAATCAAGTAACCACTGAGTTACAAGTATCCATTGATTAGCAAGATTAGGGTTTGAATCGTTTCTTATCAAGTACCATCAATAAACCCTAACTTATTATGGTTCCTTAAGGCAAAGGTCATGGCCATATTCCATATTTTATAATTTTCGGTTCTGTGAGTTTGATAGAAATAATGGGAGTCCCATTAGTGTTATTAGGGTGTAAGTACAAAGCATCCCGAAGGATAAGCCTTTCTCGGTGGAACCACCACCACCGGCCTATCACCATCAACCATAATAAAGGCAGGTAAGGCAGAGAAAAAAAAAAGCAGTGAGATAATAATAAGACCAAATAGATAGATAAGTAAGACTTTGAATTTAAGAAACAACAAGCACCAAGCACATGGACTAGGGTAAACAGGAAGCGGTATTACGTACCACTCAAAGGTGGCGGATCAAGATGTTAGTGTACCGTTTGCACCCACAAAGACTTAAGTCTTGTATGTTTGAAGAAGAGACAAGATATGACTTACAGGAGAAATATCGTGGAAGAACAAATCACAATTACCTAGATTCACTTAGTGGGGCTAATTGTAAGTAGAAAGATAACCGGTGATTACGCCAAATAGCAATAATCCCAGAACCACCAATAGTTGCTTGAAGAGAATCAATGAGCTGAAGCTCGATACCATATGCGAAAGTATAGGCATGATGAATAAACAGAACCTTTATTGGATCTAGGCTGCAATAGTCGACAGATTAATAATATCAAATGTTACAAGATTAGATTAATGTCAATGAGACAATAATCATATGAATGTAAAGACAAGACAAGATCGGTGAAATGATCTAAGAGAAGGAAGAGAGTGATACAAAAGCGCACACTCGAGTGTGTCTAACCTAGATAAGGGACTTATTAAATAGGAATTAAGTTTCCTCAAAGACCCTCAACGGCTAGTAGTAACTCATCGTGAAAGCGAAGAAAGGCTTGGTAATGAGATTCTTGGAACTTTAAATCTTTAATCTTTTGTCCGAGTTAAACCCACGTAATCAATCTGCAATAAGCCACAACTTGAAAGCCATTAGCAATTGATAGAATGATATGTTTGCTGATTACCAACCCAAAATTGCGAGAATTAGTTGATGTAAAGCTAATTATTGAGATAAATGCGATTACCTAACTACCTTTAACTCAGATTATTTAAGTGCAATAATTACGTTGATAGCGAACATTTACCAAAATGATGAAAGCGTAGCATACCTCAATTCTCTGATTTACCTTACATCTTTGCTTTTGATGGTTTTCCATGCCTCTATCTTTATCTCTTCCGCGTATGAACCTGGTCCAACAAATCAATTAATCCTATTGTGCCGGAGGTTTATGCGTGCGTGCGTCCGGACTATCCAAAAGGTAGTAGCCACGAGATTAGTTCGAGGATTACTCGGCTTTCGCAATGTCAAGTCGGAAACCTAGGTAAACCAAAAAAAACAAATCGGTTACTCAACCTGCGCTGCAATTTGAACAATGTTACAAATCAATCTTGATTTTCCTTTGATTACATCTATACTCATCCATAACTTATGACAAAGAACATGTGTCAAGTTATTTACATAATATAAATAACATTCATTGTGCTTTGACCCCATTTAACATGATGCATAATCATTGTTAGTAATATATATTTTATCCTCATAAATCATGAACACACAATTTCACTCGTTCTTAGAAGTGACAATTATGACTACTTACTTGTAAATAATAGCCTATAATGAAATACCGTCAAATATACGCCCAAGGTGTAATTTGTAATTCATAAAACCTCCTAAACCTTTAGTACATTTTAAAACTTTGGATTATGACTGCTGTTAAAATTTATATATTTTAGACGAGAAAGTGTTTGGGTTCAACCCAACTCCACTGTTTGACATCTACAAATAACCACCCATTTTAGCTAAATATAATACGCACGAACAAAACTTCGGATCTAATACACTCTGAAACATAAATGGCCATTTAGTAGCCAAATGCACCTCCTCATGTCCCGTTTAGGGCTCGATCAATAACAATTTAAGTCCCCAAATTGGCCAATTTTAGCTCCCTGCGACCCCTAAACACATCTATCTTACGCCTATTTCATCACCCAAATTGACCAATATCATGCTTTAACACTCATTCAGTCCCGTTTCAATACCCAACACACACTGTTTTGCTCCCGTTTCGCCAAGCCAATCAGACACCCATTTCGACTTCCTTATCAATAACGTTCATATTTCAACAAACCAAACTCTTTTAGATGTACTTGTTTGTTTAAAGTTTCTAAGTTAGTTATCATATAAACAAATTAGTGTATGTTAATATATTTGTCCATTAATGGTAAATCATGATATCTTGAGTTAAACCATAAGTACTTATCAAACTAAAGATGGCATCAAACTAAGCGTGGCGTTGCTTAGATGATTACTTTTGGGCAACATAGATATAAAACCACCAAAAGTATGCACGAAATGCAAGATTTCTTTAATCCTCCATGATTGTGTTCGGTGTTGTCTTGGATTCTTTATTATATATGTTTCTTTGCTTATTATTAGGGGTGAGCATGGTTGGTTTGGTTGGTTTATATGAGCAAAGCGAAAGCCGAATGTTCGGTTTCTTAAAAACCATAACTTAAAACCGTTGGTTTCTCGGTTCGGGTTTTCGGTTTCACAGTGGGTTTAGTGGTTCGGTTTCTCGGTTTGGTGGGTTATCCACTAAATTGGGCTTGGGCTGACTTGGGCCAATTTGCCCAAAAATGATAACACCCTCATTTACCCAAAATGCCCAAAATGATAACACCATCAATTAGTAGGAAAATGATAACAAAATATAACAAAACCAATATCTTAAATAAAACCATCAACTTAAAACTTAAAAGATAACAATCGAACAATATCTTAAATTGCCACACAAGCGTCTAAACATAAAACTTAAAAGATAACAATCGACAATATCTTAAATTGCAAAACAAGCGTCTAACATAAAACCACAATCTCTAAAATAGTTTCTTGACTTCAAACTCTAGCGAAACAACTTCATGACTTCAAATTTCATGTTGAGATGTATCGTTGTGTTGCTTTTTAGAGTGAAAACATATCTACAAACAAATATAAATAATGGATTAGCATAACATATAGCGGAAAAATTAACATAATTAAATCAAGTTTCAATACTTACCAAGTTCTAGTTTCTCCAATTTTCCACCATCTCTTCAAGTGGTAAACCATTAACGGGCATATCTTGCAAATCCGTGGGTGTTGAGCGTAACCAATCTTGTGCGCAAATGAGAGCTTCAGCGGTCTTAGGCGTAAGAGAGCTTCTATATTTATCGATAACCCTTCGCCGAGGTGCTAAATGCCGACTCCGATGCAGCGGTCGAGATTGGCATTGCTAACATGTAGCTACTTGTGATAATATTGGAAACTTCACCATATTTTGATTCCACCATCCTAAAACATCAAATGAATTATCCCCCTTTTTTACCCGTCATCCTTTAAATAAATATCTACTTCACTATAATCATCACCTTCGCATATTGGGTCTCCAAATGCTTTGAAAACCCATCATCAAGGTCGATCTTCATGCTACTATCATCTTCACTGGAGTAGAAGAAGACATGGTAAAAGTTTGATCATCGTGTTTGTCGAGTTTGATCTTGTAGTGCACATACAACTCTTTAAGAGCATCCTCCACAATTTTACAAATTTCAATAGTTTTCACGGACAATGTTTTCAATCGTTTGAACTTGGTCACCTTGATTGGATGTTTACATGGATGTTAAACTTTTAAAGTAAGAGTAAATTACAGATTCGTCCACATGGTTTGCTCCAAATCACTACCATAGTCCACTATTCTTTTTTGTTTTTGCTCCTATGGTTTACATATTGCCTGTTGTCGATCCTTATCGTTAGCTTGCCGTTATCTTTTCGTTATCTCATATTAGTTAGTCTAACCGACGATCACTTGCATGGGTAGTCCTTTATACTAACGACAGATTAATAACTCAAAATTTTAATAAAAAAAAATCTTTCTACGCGGTTTTTATCGTTTTAGCTTGGTTTTCTTACGTTTCATGCGTTTTCGTCCAGATTTTATCGTTTTAGTCTACCTTTTCTACGTTTTATCTGATTTCTTACGTTGTGATACGGTTTGTATGTTTTATATGTTTTCTTTGTTTTTCGCTTTTGTCCGTTTTCTTACGTTTCATACGTTTTGTCCTTATATATCGTTTTTCGCTTTTTCCGTTTTTCTTACGTTTTGTCGTTTTTATCGTTTTCCTTCGTTTTTACGCTTTTGTCCGTTCTCTTACGTTTTGTCCGTTTTATACGGTGTAATTTAAAAAATGACATAGGGGCAAAAAGCAAAAGCGTATTTTTCAAATCGGAAAAACTTTTTAAAAGTACGTTTTTTTAAATCGGAAAATCTTTTTATAAATCGGATAAAAGCGTAATTTTTATTGAAAAAACTTTTTAAATCAAATTAAAAAGCGTATTTTTTTTAAATCGGAAAACTTTTTAAAATCGAGATTAAAAAAGCGTTTTTTTAATCGGAAAAACTTTTAAAAATCGAGATAAAAAAACGTATTTTTTTTTAAATCGGAAAAACTTTTAAAAATCATATAAAATCGGAAAAGATTTTTTAAAGAAAATTTTGAGTTATTAGCGATTAGTTAGTATAAAGGACTAACAGCGCAAGTGATCGTTTGGTTAGGACTAACGGTGCCATTAAGATGCTTGAAAAGATAACGGCGAGTTAGCGATAAGGGCTGACGGCGTGCATGATATCACCAAACCATAGGGAGCAAAAAGCAAAAAAAAAAAAAAACGAGGGACTACGATAGTGATTTGGAGCAAACCACGAGGGACGAGCGGTGTAATTTACTCTTAAAGTAATAAACTTGTGTTAAGAAACTTTAAGTAAATGATTTTTATTTTGAGACAACCTTAAAGCAGTTGATCAAATGCATCATTCTTGTTAGCCTTAATAGTTTTTATTAGAAGTGATGGTCATTCAGCGTTTAGTAACTTTATAGTAACGTGTTAGATATCGTTGATAGAATAGTCAGCGGGCTCGATGGATTAGGCTAAGCTTGGTGGTTAGAAGTTATGTTAAGCTAGCCTTGTATCGATTAATGTAACCCAATCCATGTCCAAGCCCATATTCGACCCATGGCCAAGCCCATAGGGCATCCTTTGTCTTGTACTATAAACCCCTCAAGTATGTCATTTGAGGGTGTGCTGAGTGTGTGTGTGTGTGTTTCCTTGAAGCAATATACAACTTATTGTTTTCATCTTCTTTCCTTTATCTCTACAAACATACATACCGATCTATCATTCAAGTCACCAAGTTCGTCTCTTAATCTTTCTTCTTTACGCATATCATCGGTTCATGTTTATACGTGGGTATATAAGTGTTGCGTGTTCTTGTTGTGATAAGGTATGATATATCTAGGGTCCTAACAATTGGTATCAATCGCTAACAATGGTTTAGGAGTGTTTGTGTTTGTTTTGAAGGGTTCTGCGTAAAGGCTCACGTTTTACATATTTGTCACGCTTAAAGCTTTAATTTTGCATAAAAATTCAAGATTCTTGTGGTTTAAGGTTTATTTGGTGCTAAAGTTTGAGTTTTGCAAAAGAGTCGAAGGTTTACGTGTTTTTCTTCATTTTGAACTCGTGTTTAGTTAGTTGGTCATTTCTACTCGTAAGCTTATCTAAGCACTTTGGGTGAAAAAGGTCAACATTTTTGGTTATTCGAGTGTTTTAAGGCTATACATGTAAAAGAAATCATTTGAATCGTTGGAAATTTCCTCGCGTGAAGAGTCAAAAGTCAAAACCCTAGTTTTCTCGCATAACATTTTGGTGAAGAATCTTCTAGCTATAGGGTTACTCGATGCTTCCCACTTGGGATAAGTGTGTGGAACCTTGACTTAATATGGATATCCCTTACTGTTGTGGCGGTGTAAAGGATTTTGGTTCTTAACCATAGTTTACGCATAAGCTAAAAGCTTACGAGTAACTCTCGCATAACTTCACAATTCTGGCGTAAGGTTTCTGAGTACACTTTTGTCTACGCATAAGCTTAAGGTTCACGCGTGAATCTTGTTACGCCTAAGGAATCCTACACCTAAGCTTCCTACGCATAAGATCCCTACGCCTAAGCATCGTTCACTAAGCAACCGTGTTACGCCTAAGCATCTTCTATTTTCATTTAAAAATAATAATAATAATAAATAAGCTTTTTGGCGAAATCTAAGCGGTCAATTTCTACGCCTAAGCTCTTCAGTTTTGGCGGGAAATTTTGAGTAAAATTTAAATTTTGAGGGGAGACTAAGCGTTCAATTTTTACGAAATTCAAATTTTGGTCAAAAATTCAAATTTTGGAGCCTAAATTCAAAATTTCGGGTCAAATTTAGCGTCAAAATTGTCATAACTCAAATTTTTCATACGATCTTAGAATTGATATTTATAGTGAATTTCAAATTTTGGGAAAAATTTTTTACGCCTAAGAACCGAGTTTCTGATGCGACTTTCAGAAAAACCTCAACCGAGCTTAATCTTCATCAAACACAACTCCTTTATCGTTGAATCGATCCTACATCAACTTTATCATACATACCTTCCTCAGCATGGCAACTCTGTGAGATCATCTCAAAGCTGCTTTCTTTGATTCATTCTTCAATGACCTAAACATTAGTCAACTACACCAAATAACAACAACCAGCGGATTTCATCGTATAATCCATGATTTGCTCAACCAAGTATGCATATGGGTCAAGGAGGACAAATGGTTGATGTTATTGGGAATCGAAATGGATTTGCTACGGGTATACAAATGGGGAATCGGATGCAATATGCGGGCAGTTTGATGGACATCAAAGGGGTCAAATGTGAATCGAAATATGGGATATCAAAATGGGTATAAGCGTTTTATGACTTGATTCGAATGCTACCTCCAGAACCTCAAAGCCAAGATTTAGGGTATTTTCGTTCGATTCTGTATGCTTCAGTGACGAAGCCTGAAAGGATACGGTACATGTTGTTGTTAGACGGAAGAAAAATTGGGAATATAGTTGACTGATGAGGAATCACGCATTTACGTATCCGGGGCCAGCGCGGAAAGCAAATGATAACGCAAGCTCTTGTCTTATAGTCAATCCAGCGGACACATCATCAAGTGGTACTTTTGACTCACCTCCGGTCTACGACACAGATCCACTCAATGAGGTACCAAATTATAGTAATGTTGCTAATTGGTTTACTCATGAGAAGCCACATTACGTGTCTCCTGCACCTTATTATGACACATATGTGGGAGAGCAACTTAATAGCAATGTTAACTCACGAAACTCCATATATGGATCCTAATGAAGGTCAAGATGAGCAGAATGGTGTTAATGATGAGGAAAACACGTGCTTATTTTGAAACATTAATCAATAATTGTGGTATTGAGATTGAGAAAAGTTAGAAAAGTCGGTCAGCGACGTTAAGGCGCGAATATGAAATCGACCGGAGAGCTTGAGAGTTACATAGAAACCAAAAGCTTTTGAATTTCACACAAACAAAGAGTCGAATTAGAAATTGGTTATCGATATTACGTTTTAAGAGAAAAAATTGCAAATCAAGTATGACACGCGATGTTAATTTGAACTTGAAAATAAAATCTTTAAACAAGGAAATTTACGATCTTCAAACCAACTTTCTAAACAACAAACAACCTATTACGATCTTGAAAAAGAAAGCAGTTGATTCTTGATTTTTCAGCGCGAAAGTTTCTCTTCTTGATGAAATTCTTGATAAAGATGAAAAATCAAAAATTGGAAAATTTGCTTGTTACAACGGGTCATTCGACTAAATCAACTAATATCTTTGATTAATCAAACAAATCCAGTATTTTCATACAACACAAAAATGGCTCTTGGTAACTCACCTCCTTGTTTCCTCAAGAAAGCTCGGAAAGAAACGAGAATGTGTTAAACAATGGAAATGTTTTACATGAACCCATTATTGACTCGTGATTCTCTTGAAGCGTTACAACTATCGATGAGAGTAGATCAAAAATGAAACAAAAGTATCCAGATCTAAAACCAATTGATTATAACAAATGGAACAAAATTAATGGAATTACTTTTGTGTCTCAAAAGAAAAGTCAAAGTTTTCCATAACACCCGGTGTTTCAAACGATGTGTCAACACGGTTTCAAAACCGGTTCAAAACCGATAGTTGTCTCAAAATCTCTTTCGAAAATCGAACAAATGTCTTCAAACAATCTTTTTAACACAAGTGATGCGGAAGCATTTTTAGATAGCGTTAAAACTAGAATTGGGTATCTTGAACAACTGTCAAATCTAAAACCAATATTACTACTAACAACCTGGTTTACTCGTCATGATGACGAAACGAAGAAAGTTTTTGAAACTCAAATTGAACCTCAGTTAGCGGCATCGGTCGAGGGTAATTCATTTCGAACAAGCGTTTTGAAAAAACAGTTGACTTTGTCAAGGACCATAAATCCACAGTAAAGCAAGCTAATGCGAGTGTTGAACACATCAAAGTGTTGGAAAATTTAAATGATTCTCTCTTGAAGATGTTATGACCACCGATATCATGTCCATTATCTTACAAACATATTACATTGAAGATCATGAAAGACTCGGTCGAGACCTCCACAATTGTTTCAAAATATGAAAATGCTCTTGAAAAACTTGAAACGAAAATGTATCCTATTTTAACTGATTTGATCGAAAATCGAGGAATGCAAGTATGACAAAGCTGTCGAGTATGGCGTGCCTACAAGGACATGCAAGAGCAAAATGATCTTTTGAGAGTTCATTGGAAAGTCTAAAAGGAAAGGCATGGATACTAAGTTTACAAAACCATTGGTGAGAGAAAACAAATGTTCCAAAACAGGTTTTCAAACCAAAAATGTCTATTTATCGTTTCTCCAAAAGTCAATGAGAATAATGATTTGTCAAAAGCAGTCGCTCACGACTTTGCCTATTATAAAAGAATTATCAAAGGTGTTGAAAACACATTTTTGATAAAGAAAAGTGTTTACACAGCATTTCTAAGACTAGTACGGAATGTGACCAATCATCATGTTCAAGAATCTGTAGTTCTAACGACATGGTCCGATAACTATCTAGAAGAAGCTAGGAAAAACATGAGAGATGGAAAAGAATTCTAGGTGCAACATCTAGGGTGATGAATTCTACAAGATTCCAAGGCACTGCTAGTAGTAGTAAACCATTACCTAGGAACACTCTACAAAAGACTAGGGATTGGCTTGCATCTAAGAGTAGTTGCGAAAAGAAAATGCTATGCCTTAGAAAACAACACTAGGAATTCTAAGTCTTTTCGAACAAGAATCAATTTCCAAAAGGCTGTAGTGACAGAGTTAAATTTGTTTTAAACAAGAATATTGAATTTATGCATACTACATGATGAAAAATGTGTCTTTTCGGCTAATCATGATGCATGTGCCTCACAATATCTCAAGAAAGATAATTCTTGTGCCAAGCACAATCCACTAAGAAACCGAATGGAAACAAGCCGATTGATAAGATGACAAACAAAGGAACCCTAATAGGGCGATCTCTTGGGGCCTAGATTTTCTAAAAATGAGTCTTCCAGCGCATCGATAAGAAAACAACTCTAGATCTTACCTTAGGTGGATACCCACGGGCAAAGTTTTCAACAAAATAGGTCTTAGATGGATTCCCAGGAAAGATTTTGATACTTGCTCCACCACGGATAATAGTGAAACTCATCATGTTAAGGAAGTCGATCCACTACAACCGTTGATAGTGATCACCCTCGCCGTGAGGAAACATGTACTTAACAACATCTTGTTGTGAAAATTCATCTTACGTGGATCACGGTACTTGTAAAAGTGTTGAAGGTTCATATACACGTGTGGTAAAGAAGAATTTTATGCCAATTTCGCATGTGGAAATCCTTTTCTAGTTCCACTCTTAACTCCGCTTTTACTTGTCCCAACTTAATTTCTCTTTCTTGAATCTTCTATGTAAATATTTTTCAAAACCAAATACAAAATTTGAAAAACCAACAAAAGCAAAATACAAAAATAGAAAACTTTCAAAAATACAAAAACAATAGAAAATCAAAAATCAAAAAATATTCTTCCACGACATGTCTCGTATAATCGATATTACATGCGTTTCTAGAAATGTCATTCAACAATGATACGGAATGTCTGGATGCTTGGCGAGAGTTCTTTTATATGTTTTCTAAAACATGTCGTTTCTCAAAATTTTCTTCAAACTAATGGCTTTCGTATACTTGATCACGAAACCCGGACTTCAAACTAATGGCTTGAACACATCGAGTTCGGGACAAGCTTCAAAGAAAGGAAGTGCTTAACCAAATCAAAGGTTTTAAATATTTTTCAAGCACTTTTCCAAAAACACAATGGCTTGTAAGTATTTTAAACTTGCAACCCGATCTTCAAAGAAAGGAAAGCGCTACGCAAAATCGATTTTCATAAATATCGGCGCACTTATCCTAAATCAAATGAAGATAATTTTCTCTAAATATCTTCAAAAGATTTTTAAAATCTTCATCTTACGTACCATTGATTCGAAATTTTTAAAAAGATTTTTCAAAATCTCTCACATTTGGTACCAAGATAACTCCTCTAAACCCTTAAATGATTCCAAATTTTACGTAAGAAAATTATGCTATCGATGAGGAGAGTATAAAACAAAAAGCATTCCAAAATTCATGCTAAATCGGTTTCTCTCAAATGCTTTTGAAAAACATATCTTTTAATCATTTTGTTTCAAAACATCATAGATATGCTATTTTTGAGGAGGAGAAAGCGTGATTAAAATGTGATCAAAAAGTTTAATGATCGTTGTTTGAATCTCAAAAGAGCTCAACTCGGTTGAAACCAATGAATTGACGAAGAATCATGTACCATCTCGAGAAACTTTCCATGAACTTGACCGGGCGGGTAATAATTTCAAGCTAGTTCTCTAGTGATGTAAGCGTGTCTCGAATCGGTCTAGTTCATTTAAAGTCGATCAAATAAAAAGTCGAACTCTACCCTCGATATGCGATTTCATCTAAAACAATATAAGCACATGTGAAGGGGGTGTTTACGAATACAAAACTCACAGGTGTTAACAAAATCATGTTTTCTAATCATAGCGCACTGAGAGATTCTCAAGAAAAATGGTTTTATGGCAACAATGGGGCGGTCATGGAGTTATAAGGTGACTAAGGATAGGAAATCCGTCCCACGATCCGGGCCAGGAGGATCTACCCAAGGACATCACAAATAGTTAGTATTAGAAGTCCTTAGGTATGATTGAAAAAGGGGTAATGTGAGAAAGGAGAAAGAAGGGGTTGAAGAATTAAAAGAAAAGTAAAAGAAAGGTTGAAAAGAAATAGCCATCCATATTCAACCTTAGAGCGGAAAGGGTTCAATTCATACCTCTTGGTTAACACTAAGATGACCTGGTATTGAAGACAAAGGCGTCATGGACCCGATATTGCTGCGCTAAACCTTCTAGCCACTCAATTCCTCCGAAAGGATTTGTTTCATTCTCTTTTGAGACCATACATCAATCTATTGACCTTCTCTTAGAGTTGGTTGGTATTGAAGAAGGAGACCCTCTCCCTAGTCTCAGCTCGGAAAACCAAATTGCACTAATGAGTCTAGAGCCATGAGATTCATCAAAAGATCTCATAGGAACACTTGACATGACATCGCTTGTTGTTCATCAATAAGGACACAAGTGATATATTCTAGAGTCTACGGATCTTAGCAATGCGCAGAACATTTATGAGAGTTTCACATCTGTGATTCTTGATGATTGAATGGAAATTCCTGCGGTTGACATCAAACGACCACAGCGACCAAGTCACTTCGGTAACTCCCATGAATTACGCTTAGTGTGTCTCAAATGGTCTGATGGGTGGGGTGATGCTTGGTGTACCTCACTCGACTCAATCGTAGATGTACTTGTATATATCGCGTTTTCTCACTGAGACTCCGGTTCGAGGCGGCCTTTGTAAGAATTAGAGCGTGTGTTCACACTATCTTTATTAACACCCTCGAAATTCAAACTTGTAAGTCTGAGGAATCCGCTTATTACTAACTTTGTTTTATGTTGTTCTTCTTATGGAAGCTCCGGAGCGGATGGATCATGCGGACTAGCCACATGCTCATACTAACAACACATGAAAGTTCTCATCAAAATCAAAGGCAACTCAAAGTTAAAGATGATTCTTCGTCAATGTCAAAGAATCTATAAAGTGTAAAGACTCGAGAACTTCATCATTGGAAACTCAAAGTCAAATAGAGTGTGTGCATGGTGGAGAAAGGCTTGGAGACACCTAACCAACGAAGTTGACAACAGCGGAACCACCATTAGCGATCACAAAGCATGGAAGGAACAAAGATTCAAGACTATTCTATATCTACACGCAAAGTTCAAGCTCGAAAAAGTAAAGACCTATTCAAGTGGAGCATCTTTTGAATGACCACTTCGCAGGGAGATTATTGCTTAATAGTTTTTATTAAGTGATGGTCATTCACGTTTAGGAACTTTGTAGCAGCGTGTTAGATATCGTGATAGAATAGTCAGCGGGCTCAAATGGATTAGGCTAAGCTTGGTGGTTAGAGTTATGTTAAGCTATTGTATAAGTTAATGTAACCCAATCCATGTCCAAGCCCATCATTCGAGCCATGGCCAAGCCCATTAGGGCATCCTTTGTCTTGTACTATAAATACCCTCCAGTATGTCATTTGAGGGTGTGCTTGAAAGTGTGTGTGTGTGTGTTTCCTTGAAGCAATATACAACTTATTGTTTTCATCTTCTTTCCTTTATCTCTACTCTAAATACATACACGATCTATCATTCAAGTCACCACGTTCTTCTCTTATTCTTTTTCTTCTTTCATATATCATCGGTTCGTGTATAACGTGGGTGTTTGTGAGGCGTGTTCTTGTTGTGATAAGGTATAAGTGATAAAAGGGCTTTACAATTCTAGTAAGGCGTAATCTAGGTAGCACGGACACGCGAGAAACCTCCTGAATTGCGATGCTCGGACCGAGACCGCGCCTCAGACGCGTGTCAGAACACGCCGCGATCCCGGCGTCGCGTCACGATTCGATCTGACACGATTTTGGACACGGGTTGGACACGGGCATAGTGGGACGCGGCTGGGATGGTGTTTGGGGTGAAGCTTTCGGTGTAGTATGAGATCGATGTATGTAGTGCGCATTTTTGAGGGTGAGATGAAGATACAGCGTAGCCTAGATAGATGACCAAGTTCATGAGGAATGGAGATCGGGGATGGAAGATACGAGGGAGGAAGATGGAATGGAGATACGGGGAGGGAAGATGGGGCGTGTGTATATGTGAAGTGTACTGGGGTTAAGAAATATAGGGTTATAGTTATTATTTCTTGGTTGATGCTGACCCATTTTGCCATCTGAAAATTATTGGCTGAAATATTCAAGTGGGCTCAAATAAAATGCATACATAATATGAATTTTGCAAGTGGACTCAAATATACAATTAAATGCATACACAATATAAATTTTACAACATTTGTATAAAATATATATAAAAAACATAAAATTTAGTAATAGAATTAATAAAAGTTTGTAAATATGTATATAAAGTATATAAATACTTATAAAACTTATATATATATATATATATATATATATATATATATATATATATATATAAATTAAAATATTAACCTTAGTGTCCGTGTCACCTATATTTTTAGATTTTCTTGAGTATCATGGTGTAAGGTAATAGTCTGGCCTGGGAGCGTAATAGTATACCTGTTGACCTTGCTTGTAATAAGCGTCATAATAACCGGCTGAAATGGCATGTCTCCCCATGAAAATCCTCATTTTACCTGTGAAATATATAAATATTAGTTTTCTTTTGTTAAATAACACAAATTAAAACTGTCGACTTTTACTCAGACATTTCAACAAACATTTGTTGTGCAACATGTGTAAATAGCATCTTTTCAATACCCTTTATCAATAATCATATACATTATGTTTAAGTTATTTACTTGGTATGTTTATTTCCTAATAAATATGCAGACACAGCAAATAAGGAGAAATTATTACCTTTTCCAACACACAGAACCTCATTGACAAAGATGTCTAATGCCTCACTCTCAGGATCATCAAAGGGGTCTAGAGACATTCACTACAATTTAGCAAACCAGTTACTATTATAAAGATGTATTAACCGTAAGACCAGAGCCATAGTTAAGGATACACACCTTTCAATGATCTCTGATTTTCTTAAATTGGATAAGACCTGCAGAAAATCATGTTCAGGTTACAGATCAGTACCTGCCAAACATCACATGGTTAAATCATTAAAAAGGTTGGGAGACGTTATTATTTCAATTGATTAATACCTGATCCATGGCTGGATCATTCGGGGCAGATAATAATCAAATTACAAACAGTAACCCTAACTAACTAACTAATTGAAACTAAACGAATTATATAACTTACGATAATCAATCGAGATAGAGCTTCAAATGCAAAATAAAAGTTATAATTGATCGAGGATTGTGTTTTGATTAAATTAGGAGTTAATTTGATTAAATGTCGAGAATAAATTAGAAGGTGTAATTGTGTGTGTGGTGGGCCGAAGAGGAATCAGGAGAAATGAGATGCAGGTTGTGATTTGTTGTGATTGGGTCGGTTTTCAGGTAAAAATATATTTTGAGTGTACTGTTAGTCCTCAATAAATGTAAAATAGTTATGAAGTTTACATTTACATTTGGGAAAAAAAATCAATTTAGAATATTATGATATTAGATGTTCAATTTCGATTGTGAACAACTACCAACTATCAAACGTATGATATTAGATGTTCATAAAATAATTAACAAAAATCAAGATTGTACATATTCTTCTTACCAAACGCCCCCTTATTTTCGTCCACCTTTTAACAATATTTGGCGCCAAAACACTCCTTCTCATCTCTCAAATTCCATCTTCTTGACATCAAGAACCAAAATTTATTATACTTAAGATAAAACCCATCAAAATTCATATAATTTCATTCACAAAACATGTATCCAAACACTCAATTCATCATCATCTTCTTCATACTCATATCATCATCAAACATCATCACATCATCATCATTATCACCAACAAAAAACCTAACACTAATCGGCTCAACACATTTCAATAACAACAACACAATCATATTAACTCAAGAAACCACAACATGCAACTCAAGATCAACAAATTTATCACCAACATCTGGTGAATTCTTCACTCGTACCCTATTCGTTTCGTTAATCCAACATCGAACTCATCCGTCTCGTTTTCGACACGTTTTACGTTCACAATCACTCCTCCACCTGCTCCTTGTCTTTCAGGAGATGGGTTAGCGTTTTTGATCGTTTCTGACCCGAATTCTTTGCCCCATGCAGATGGGTATTTAGGGTTACCTGATGATGTTGGTTATAACCCATTTTCGCGGTTGAGTTTGATACGAGTTATAATGCTGGACTTGGTGATATTAATGATAATCATGTTGGTATTGATGTGAACTCGATTGTTTCAGTTGCTTGATTGATTTAACGTCGAAAGGATCGATTTAAAAAGTGTGAAAAGAATTACCGCATGGATTGAGTATAGAGATGGAGAGAAGATTTTACGGGTTTGGGTCGGGTTTTCGGAGACTAAACCCAGAATTCGGTTATGAATATTCCTATAGGCGTGTCGAAAATCTTTAAAGAGTTTATGTATGTTGGATTTTCGGCGTCTGATGGACGAGGCTCAGCAGTTTATTCGTTGGAGAAGTTGCAGTTTATACATTTGAATCTTTGTCCCAAATATGCAAATGGAAACTGTAAGTTCGAGATCGTGTTTAATGTGTTATCCGGAAGATCCAAGTATTGAAGAGATTGAAAGCCATGGGTTGTCGGGTGATAGGCATAAAGATGGTCGTGTTCTCGAGTTAGCTATCGGGTTGTTGTTATTAACTGCTGTTTTGATCATTGTTGCAAGTTCTTTTACGGTTTATTGTATGTGTTATAGGAGAAGACAAAAGATTAGGCAGATAAATAGCGAAAATAACCAAATGTATCGGTTTCAAGAAACTGGAGTCCCAAAGAAGCTAAAGTTGAATGATATTCGTATGGCGACAAAAGGGTTTGATCAGAACAGGATTATTGGTGAAGGGGCGTCTTCAATTGTGTATGAAGCGAATTTAGGGACTTGTGGGAATGTTGCAGTTAAAAGGTTTAGTAAAGTGAATCAGTCGAATTTGCTTGGGAATCAGTTTGCAACTGAGCTTGCGACGATGGTGGGATGTTTGAGACATAAGAATTTAGTACAGTTGCAAGGGTGGTGTTGTGAAGGAACGAATTAGTACTTGTTTATGAGTATATGCCAAGCGGGTCGTTAGAAGATTCTTCATAAAAACACATGCTAATAGGACTTTGGCGTTTGAGAAGCGACTGAATATACTTTTGGGTGTTTCATCGGCTTTGGTGTACTTACGAAGAATGTGGCGACAGATTATTCATCGTGATGTGAAGGCGTGTAATATAATGCTGGATGCGGATTTTAATGCAAAGTTGGGTGATTTCGGGTTAGCTGAGGTGTATGAGCATAGTGCTAGGAGGCGTGACGCGACACTTCCAGCTGGCACTATGGGGTATTTAGCACCGGAATATGTGTATTCTGGGGTACCAAGTGTGAAAACTGATGTGTACAGTTTTGGGGTTGTGGTGTTAGAAGTTGCATCAGGGCAGCGACCTGTGAATGAGAGTGGGATAGTCTTGACAGAATGGATGTGGGATTTGTGGGATAAGAAGATTTTGATAGCGGCTGCGGATCCTAATCTGATGGGGCGGTTTGATAAAGTGGATATGGGCGAATGTTGATGGCTGGTTTGCTTTGTGTGCACCGAATGATGAGAAAAGGCCAGCGATGAAGGAGGCTGGGCGGATGTTAAAAAGTGGGATGGTGCCTGAGTTGCCACTGAAGAAGCCTGTGGTGATGATTCAATCTGTTATGCCGAGGGAGGTCGGTGGAGATTGTGTCACGGTATGGTATTGAGGAGGTTGAGGCGCCATGGTCTACTCCGAGGACTCATTTTAGTAAGGCTAGTTGATTTACTGCTGTCGTATGTAAAAAGTACATTTGGTTTATTTTGGTACTTTTAGACCTACTGGTGTAACAAATTTGTTCATAGTCAAACTTATTTCGGTTTGATGATTCTGTAGAAGTGTTAGCTTTCAATAAATTAGTAGTTTAGTAGTGTATAAGGTAGTGATGCTGCTGTTGCGTTATGCTTACTTAAATGTGTTTTAGGCTCAAATGAGGATAATGAAATGCCGTTTTCTAAAGTCATATAATCAGTTTTAATTATCGATTTGCGCGTGAAATTTGGCAACTGGACTAATCTCAGAAATCGTTCTATAGTCAATTAGCTTGGAACTCGTTTTTTTTTTAATTGTATTGAGGCAGGCAATATCAGTTCACTAATCCATTGTTTTATCGTTTTGGGCAAGATTGACCAACATCGAGTTAATTATCTGGTATATGAGTGCACTGCCATTTTAGTGAAATAGGATTTTTCCTGATGGTTCACTTGTTGACATGTATGCAAAAAGGCGATAAAATATTTTAAGGATATGTTGACAATTGCATTTGAAACTGTCATAAGTGGATGTGCTGAAACAGGACATTTTGATGCTGCGCTTCGATAAAATGTCAATCCAAATGCTGAAGTTCAGAATCTCGTGATCTCTGGGTATTGGGGTTAAGGTTTTCAGCTACTCATTGCTTCCTGAGTATGACTGGATGTGGGGTTAAACCCCTAAGATCCACTCTTTGATGTGTTCGAGTGCCATTGCGAACTTTTTGATCTTAATAACGGGTCAAAGTCCATGCCCAACCAATCCAACAGTCATTATCTGTTCATATAAAACTATTTAGCTTTGATCATTAATTATAAAAGCGTTAGCTTACGATAAATTAGTAGTTTAGTAGTGTAGCATTGTAGTAGTTTTGCTTTTGCTGTGTTGTGCTCAAACAGCTCACAATAGTAGTTCACGATAAATTAGTATTTTTATAATCAGTTTTTAATTATCGATTTTTTCATGCAAGCATAACACAACAACAGCATCATTAACTGTAAAAATGTTAGCTTACCATAAATTAGTAGTTTAGTACTGTAGCATTGTAGTAGTTTTGTTTTTGCTGTGTTGTGCTATTCATACTTAATATGTAGTTTAGGCTCTGACTGAAATTTAGTTTTCTAAAGTCAACTAATCAGTTTATTGCACCTGATATATGGTAACATGGACTTCTCTCAGAAAGGTTTCGACTGATTGGATATAGAGATACGCTAGCTTGAAATTCAATTTTGTCAGTGGGTATTTGATGCGTGGAATGTCAGATGATGTTGAGCAAATTTTAGTGCAAACCAGGTACTGTATCCAGATCAGTTCACTTGTGCAATTGTATTATCGGCTTGTACAGGGTTAAACAATATTGGGTTAATCACCATCGACCCTCTCGACCCATCACAACCCACTACGACCCGATCAAGCGAAAGTCAACCAAACAAGTCGAGACTTTAAAAAGTCAGCGAGCGATTATATAAAAGCAGTTATATGACGATTGTAAATGTAAGCTGTATCCCTGAACCAACACAATGGTTCATTTGTATCTTTTCGTGTATGTATAAATAGATAGAATTATGTATAAACAAGAATGACGATTTATATATAAAAAGTAGTTTACGTTTATAAAGTTTAATCTTTTCTTGTATTTTAGTATATTTTGATTATAGATCCATAAACAATGCCAACAATTGGTATCGAGCCACAATCATCATATACCAAGGCTTTTCAAACACTTGCTCTTTGAATCGAAACACCACTGAGTCTCGGCAAATCATTTTTGCAAAACCCAGTCGAATCAAATCAAGAACAAAAGAAGAAAACTATATACCAAAGTCATCAAAGAGGCGGAAAAATCGATTCACAATAAAGAACAAAACACGCTTTTCGTTAAGGAATCAACCCGAACATCACTTGAGTCGCAATCGACTCAATCTCATCTCGAACAACCAAATCTCACGGATGAAAAACCCCAAATCATTGAAACCACAGGTTTCAATTAAAGGGTTATTAGTGCTCGCGATGAACACACATGACAGGAAAAGAAGAAGAGCGGTCGAACACCAGACCATTAACAAAGCGGTTAACCATCGATATTGGAGAAGGAAAGCGGGATCATTCCCGAAGAAGAATATAAGTCTCAATAAAGAGCGTTCTCTTTTTATCTCGGGGAAAAGATAAGAGATCACAGTACCAAACTAAATAAAGGGGGCGTGCAAAAATAGGGCAACACATGGGGTATTTTACCCATCGGGTTTCATATTTTTCAAAATCTTTCTCTATTTTATTTTTGTATTATATATATAGTTTTGTATTTTGAAAAGTTTAGTTTAAGTTTTAAAGTATTTTTAGATTTAAGTTTATAAAGTAGTTTTAGATTTAAGTGTTTTTAAGTTTTTAAGGAAGCGTTTTAGTAGTTTTAAAGTTTAAGTTTTTAAAAGTTTTTTCTTGTTTGGTTTATGACAAGAAAATTCCAAGATTATTAAAGTTTTTAAATTTTCTTATTTGGTTTATGATAAGAAGCAGGTTTTAAGTTTTTTAATTAGGTTTAAGATAAGAAATATATAAAGTTTAAGGTTTACAAGTTTTAAAGATTAAAGTTTTAAGTTTATATAGTTTTAAAGGTTTAAAAGTTTTTAATTGTTAAGTTTTTTTTAGGAATTATAAAGTTATTAACAAAGTTTTATAAGAGTATTTTATTAGATTTAAGACATTTAAAAAATAATTATGGGAAAGAGCGGCGATAATAGTAGTAGTTCAAACAACGATAAAACTAAGGGATGGGATCGATGACTATTTCCAATGCCCACTTGTTAAAGGCAACAAACTATATGATATGGTCGATAAGAATGAAGATCATTTTACAAGCAAATGGTCTATGGAAGCGATTGAGCTCAAATGGATGAAAAGCAGAACAAGGCGCAATGGCATACCTATTCCAAGGACTATCCGGAAGAAATGACATTACAAGTAGCAAATAGCAAAAGCGAAAAGAAGTTTGGGATACATTGAAGACTAGAAATATTGAGTGGAACAAGTGCAAAAGGCAAAACTACAAACACTCAAATCGAATTTGAGATATTGCAAATGGAGAATGATGACACTATCGATTCATTCACCGCAAGATGACAAGTATTACTTCAAAGATGACAAGTCTTGGATCAACACATGATGAATCAACGTCACGTTTAAAATTGCTTGAATTACATGCGAAAGATTCATTCACATGGTCGCATCCATGGGCAATACTCCGATCTAGATAAAATGACTCTGACGAAGCTATTGGTAGATTGAAAACCTTGAAGAAAGAGTAAAGGCAAAGAAAGGAAGAACATTCCAAGATCAAGATAAACTATTGTTTACAAAAGACAACAACAATGCTCAAAGACATAATCAAGGAAGAGGAAGATACATTCCACCACATAGTCAAAATCATGACAAAGAAGGAAATTTCTCAAGATTATAGTGAAACAGCAGCAAAAGCCTAGAGATTTCAACAAAGTAAAGTGTTATAATTGCAATGAATATGGACATTATTCCTCGCATTGCCATAAAAGAGATTGAAGATATCAAAGACAAGAAGAGACAAACCTCATGAAGAAGATTTAGAACCAACCCTCTTATTGGCGGTTTCAAGCACTCTCAAGATCTCTGGCAGAGGCGATTGTGATTAATGGGGAGAATATTGGGTTAATCACCATCGACCCACTCGACCCATCACAACCCTCTGACCCAGTCAACGAAAGTCAACGAAACAAGTCGGACTTTAAAAAGTCAATGAGCGATTATATAAAAGCGGTTATATAGCGATTGTGAAGTATGCGCCATATCCCCGAACCAACACAATGGTTCATTTGTATCTTTCAAGATGTATAAATAGATAGGAATTATGTATAAACAAGAATGACAGATTTTATATATAAAAAGTAGTTTACGTTTATAAAGTTTAATCTTTTCTTGTATTTTCGGTATATTTTGATTATAGATCCACAAACAAGGCCAACAAACAACATAGAACTGTCATATTGCTAATACAGGTTTCCTGGGTGATTTTTTTGTTTTGTTTTTTTGCTGACGGATTACTTATTGACATGTATGCAAAGTGTGACCTTGTTAATGATGTATGAGAGACATTTAATGGGCTGTATATTCGATACAAACCAAGTAGCATTGGTGCATGTGTCGAATCGGGATATTTAGATGTTGCACGCATGATTGTTTGAGCAATGCACGATTTGAATGCTATTACGAGCTTTTTATCTTGATAACGGATTACAAATTCATGCTCGACTAACTAGAACAAGGGTTATAATTATTTGTTCGGATGTAAACTATATTGTGAGGATCTTAATAAAGCTTATGATATTCGGTACTAGGTTATACGAGTTAGTGTTGTGATTGTGGTATGCTTACTTAAATGTCTTTGAGGTTCAAATGAAATAAAGTCATATCTTCGGTTTTATTGTCACATAAACAATTGTTAATGATTTATGGAGATATTTGATGGGTGCGTATAATCGAAACAATTTTATGGACGATGATGAGCCTCCTTTGTTGGTTAAATTATTTAAGGACATTTTGATGTTACATGCTATATGTTCGACAAAGCGATCCAAATGCCACATCGTGTAATACCATGATCGACCTCGGGGCATGCTCGTGAAAGTTACGATTGTTAGGATATGGGGTTGAACACATTAGCGATTATGTTTAGTGTATATTGAGCCAAGCCCGTATGTTAGTTAGTGATGTATTTATATCGTAACAAACCAGCGTTATCAATCAAGCAACCATAATACATTTAACATGGTAGCGATTATATTTAATATATATCATGCAAGTTACGTTTGACGAGTCCACTTTTCCTATGGGTGATCAAGCCTAATGATGCCTACATACACATTCATTGACACCATGCAGCCTCGTTGCACGTCGCATTATCACTTCCACTACGTCCCGTCGCTCACGTGACCTAATACCACCGGGCCCTGACTTGTCAACTCTCCTCATACTTAACTAACATACGCTACGGCCCAATCTACCCACGCCTTAATTGATCCTTGAACACCTCGACCCGGTCTCCTCGGCCTAGGTTCGCCGACACGAAGACACTGCACTTCGCGCCTCACCACACCCATGGTGGCTCGTTTTCATCTTTGTACCAACAAAAGAATCTCGTTATAATTTTCATGTGTCCGCTAATTCTCAAATACCAAAACTTACATCCGCCATAAATGACCCTAACGCTGCGAGCTATGCCAGGCGAAAATAATGCTTTAATTAAAAATGATACTTGGGTTCTTGTGCCACGACATGTAATGCAAATATTGTTCACTCCATGTGGTTGTTCAAGCACAAGTATAGCTTATTCAAACGCCGATTCGCAGTCTGATTGCTCGTGGATCTACTTCTGGTTATAGTGTTTCCTTGACAACAACTTACTGTCCTAGTCTTCTAAGCGACAGTACAATCTTTCTCGGTCTAGCGCCGAAGCTGAGTAATGTGGTGTTGCCAATTCCGTGGCTGAGACTTCTTGGTTGCGGAATCTACTTCGCGAGCTCCATTCTCCATTGCATACATCTACTATTATCTACTGTGATAATGTTAGGGTCGTTTACTTGTTCTCTAACCCGTGCAGCATCAACGCACAAAGCATATCGAGATTGACATTTATTTTTGTGGAAAACTAGAAGGGGGGGTTGAATAGTTTTTCCAATTAAAACTTCCTTTTAAACTTTTAGATCGACTTATGTCAATCTATTTTAGATGTGTGTGTTGGATGTTGATAAACAAACATATATAAGTATGTAATGAAAAGATAAGAGTAAGAAGCACAAAACCACTAGCAGTATTTATAGTGGTTCGGCTACAAGGACACCTTCCTTGCCTACTCCACTCCCCGAGTCACCTACTCGAGAGTTCGTAATCACTACACAACACCAGCTCCTTATGGTGGAGAAACCTTCACAACTTTGCCTACTCTTTTTCCGGTACTAGGCTAACCACCGGGTTCTTTCACACCAAGGTGAACCACACCTAACACAACGTCGCCTACCCTTTATCCGGTACTAGGCTAGATACCGAGTTTCATTACAATGGAGGAACTACTACCCCACACTACACCAACGACTAATCCCAAAGGAGACCAACTCTTTATTACAACATCATCAAGAATATCAATATCCTTGAATCTAATGCTAATCTATCTTGTACATCAAAACACACCATATCGAATGTACATCTAAGGCACCTTTCACTAATGCCTTTAGTTAGATCTTCAAGTCACTCTTCACCAATGTCTTATGACTTGACTTCTAGGCACCCTTCACTAATGCCTATGATACGGACGATCGACACCTTTCACTAATGTCTTCGTCTTGACACTTGAGACATCTTTCACTAATGTCTCCAACACTACACTTCTTAGAAGAAAGAAAAGAATCATCAACAAGAGGACTTCAGTAGCCTTGATGATGAGGAAGCATGGTAACTCATGGACTTGAGCTTGCTCGACTTCAAAGGTGGTGATCTCGCCTTTAAGAGGAACCTAGAGAATCACACAAAAACAAAACTACAAACACGGATCTCTTGGATCGAGGTTAGAAAGTTTTAAACTCAAAGGAAAGTATGTTGGAAAGGGTGAGAAACAATGAAGAAATAGCTCACTATTTATAGAGAAAATGTTCATCGTTCCGGATCCTGAGGATCCGTCTAGCGTAAACTAGGGATCCGTGGGACGCTCCTCTTTACCCATGGGTATTTTGGTTATGGGTCATGGGTCATGGGTTGATCCATGGGTCTTTAACTATATACAATGTATCTCTTGAGTGCAATGCACCTAGTCACATGGGTATGGGTCAATACCATGGGTTATGAATATTATCCATATATGATATAAGTATGATGTCATGCAATGGGTTATGGGTCAAGCTCCATGGATATGGGTCATGGACTTTGGGTTGAACTCAACTACATTCAATGTATTTGTTCAATGGGTTATGATACTTAAGTCTCTACCCATTTATATTACCCAATATACTACATACTAGTTATGTGTATATTTTAACCAAATATGTAAACACTAGTTGTTTGTACATATGTAATACTAAATCATAAAATCACGTATACTTGTTTTAGTGTTTTATGTGAAAACGTAAGTGTGTTAGAAAACTATTGGCTCAAACTATTTAGGTATTTTATTTGTTTCGTTAAAATGATTTTACGTTTGTTATCGACAAAATATTAGAGGATCGTAAAATATAAATAAACGTTTTACGGCTTATTTGTATTAACAATCTCCCACTTTTGTTGATGACAAAACATAAAATTATTTTAAGGAAAAACTAAAATTGTAAAAGTTTGAATTTGTGAATTTTACTTTCTTCTCCCCTTTTGTCGAAACAAAAGTGCTTCGAAAGGAAACTAACACATTGTTTTAGGAAAAACATGTGAAAGAAATAAAAAAAATAGAGAGCAAGTAATGGGAAAGGATCTCGTCTTTTACTCCCCCTTGACGAGTCCATCCCTATGTAAGGGCGTCAAGAAAGTAATACTAAGCTAGTTCATTTGCAACTAAGTTTGCAAAAGATTTCGTCTATGTGACAAATGTGCTCCCCCTTGATTGCAATTTTGCAAAGGGATGTCATGAAATGTACTCCTAATATTGCAAGTAATTTTGCAATGTATTGCTTTGACAAAAAGCTCCCCTAGCTTTAGTGTGTCAAATTCTTCATGTGTAAATTGAATAACTACAAAACAAAGGTTAGAAAACAAGTATAATGTATAATTTTCTGCAAATATGGTCCAAGTTAGTAGAAAAATAGTTTTATGTATCACGGTTCCCTCTTTTGTAGGGATCCGTCTGGCTGATGATCAATTTCAGCAATGGTGATATAACACATTATGTTAATATCAAAGTGAGATATGTATTATATAACATAATCATATACTCATAAATATAGCAAGTAGCATGTATTTTCATTTAATAAAACTAGAGATATGATATACATGACTTTAAAAACTAAGAAAATGATCGATACATGACTTGGAATTACTAGACTTATCTAAGTAACGCTTGAAACTAGGACACCACTAAATCCTATAGCTCAAGTTTGTTTAGGTTTAATCTCGTCGAAGCGTTCGAGGAGGTGATAGAACATGAAACGTTGGTCTTTCGTACTTCATGTATCAAACTTTCAACATGTTGACAATGATAACAATCTTTGTCATGGCTAGGTAGTGGTGGTGGAAGAAATGAAATTGCTTGATGCGAAGGATCAAGTGAAGCGGCTTATGGAGCTTCAAACAGCGGAGGGATTGGTGGAGGCACATTTGAAGATGGCTCGACCAAGAATGATGGTGGTGGTAGAAGTGTCAACTTCCATATAGTCGGGTGGTTGACTTTGATGATTTCTCATAATCCAAATGGGATTATATGATGGAAGCGGCGAAAAGGAAGCGAGCTAATGTTGACTCAACACCTTGATTTTGTACCATTATTCCTCCTAATGAGGAGAATGTTGCCGGTGGAGGAGGATGAGGAGCGGCCTGGGAGGTAAATCCTCTAAATTGTAGAGGTGTGGTGATGATAGTGGAGATGTAAACGAGATAGCTCTAGGAACCAATGGTGATAGTTTAGTGGAGACGATATTGTTTGGCCTAGGAGGTATGGTGGTGTTTGGCATATGTAGTTTTGTGGGTACTATCCTTTTAGGAATTGGTTTGATTGGTTGAGAAGAAATCCTTGCATTTTTTGGCTTGACCGGAGATGATTCGGTTGAAGAAATTTCGTGTACAACACGAGCAATTTCTCTTGGGTGGTTCTTTGGTGGATAAGTTGTTACTTGGAGTTTTCCTCATGATGAGATCAAGAGGTTTGTAATGGTTTCTTAAGTGCTGAAAATGAGGATGAAGGTGATGACTTTAGAAGTCCTAACAATGTGGTTTATAAGGCAAGAGATTTGGCAAGTGCATTCAAGCCTTAAGCCACAAAAATTCATTGGAATGTGATGATTAGCATGCACAAGAGTCAACTTCAGAGTTTGCACTGATCTAGGAACTCATTTAAGATGAGATGGAGTGTTTAAGTTAGAAAGATGAGCTTGAAATGATTGTTTTAGCTAGAGTTGACATAATCTGTCACCCGGATCCCACGGTTCCCTCCTTAGAGGGATCCGTCTAGGTTAATCCTAGGGATCCGGCTCTCGGCAGCTATGAAAGAGTAGAAATGATGTTTCTAAGGTCTAAGATCTATATCATCTTGAGTGTTTCAGTCCTCCTAAGTGTCTTAAATGAAGGGGTGCTTAAGTACTTGAAGGTAATGAGTGATGTAGTTAATGATTGCCTTTTATGGAAGAAATTGGAACTTTCATGAGTACCAATGAATGAACAAAGATGACACTAAGGATTTTTAGAGTATCAAGAGAAGCTAAATGATCCTAAAGATCAGATAGTGACTTAGGATAATGTTTTGGAGAAGATCCTAAAGGCTTAAGATAAGAAGACTAGAATTTGATCAATTTCGACCAAATTTAAGGTAAGGATGATTACGATAAATTTTGCCATAATCGAAATATTTCTAAGGCTAAATGTGAGGGATCATGTGAGACATGATGAGGGATCTATAGAGCGGAAGAGTAATGGGTTTAAGTGAGACGATAGATCTACAAGCGTCTTGAGTGTGATCTAGGTGAGTTATGTGTGAGTAGGAAAGATCTACTTAACTTGATAAGGACTTAATTTGCCTTAAGACACTATGTTTAGCTTAGAGTGAGCTGTTCTAAGGACATGTTTTAAATACAATGTTTGCAATTGCATTTTCTATTTGCAGGATCCCACGGTTCCCTAAGTGTAGGGATCCGTCTAGCACAAACTTTGGGATCCGTCCATCTACTAAGCAGAACCTTTACTAAAGGTATGCAATGATCTTAACAATGCATTATATTCCAAGGTTAGTTTAAGAGGTTCTAACACTAAGATATCAAATGTAAGATGTTTTATTTCATGAAGGAAATTGGATTACATTTGATGAAGCATGAGTACAAAAGGATTGATCCTATTTGAAAGACTACTAAGTTCCTTGAGCGTTTTCGCTAGAAGGATCATCAAGTGGTTGATGAGTGTTGGTGGAATCAAGAATGAAGAAAGTCTTCATGAGAGATATGTTTAGCGGTTCCATCATCTTGTTCACAAGCACGCATAACGGACTTTGAAATTGAGGATGAAAATGCATGGCGTTATGATAGAGGCGTCAAGAACATTCCATAAGGGATGAGTTTATTCTTGGAGCCTTGAAGATTTACAATTCGCCTTGCGAAGAAGTAGGCGAGATTGTATGGTTGTTGTGTTAGCAAACAATACATTATGTGAGCACAACAAGCGGGAAGGATTTCTCGATTTCCCCTAAGACTCCAAACATTTTCACGTAGGATGAGTGCAAGGGACTTGTACTCTTCTCGAATGTCCCGTGTGAAGATAATGTTTGGATCGGAGTAATATGGTCGAGGTTTGCATATTTTGCGATTTAAATCCTCCGGGGAAGGTATGTGTGAACAATATGGACTATTTTCTTCACGAAAGTTGAAGAGAGAATCAAGAGACCATCTTCGGTGAAGGCACATTGTCCATGATTTGGAATCCGGAGTATGTGAGCAAAATGCCCAAGGGTTAAAAAAAACTTTTGGTTTTTGATATAAAACCAAAGAGATAGAGAGCGATCCTCGTTACGAACGAGTTCAACTTGCGGAAAAATTCCATTATGAACCTTGGACATATCTTCTCGTTGATTTCAAGAAGACATTCTAATCCTATGGCTCGGAATGAGGTATTGATACCTTCTTGAATTGTAGAGAGGTGTCTACAACACGTCCTTCGTGGAAGTGACGGTTTTGAGATTATTAAACCCCCGGACATGATTGCGGTATGTTGGGCTCGAGGAGATGTTCGGAGTGTAGACGCTAGTGGTGAAAAATCAAACTCATATTCATGCGTCATAGTTGAACCTATAGAAATGATGAGTTAATAGAAAGTGATGTTTGTGGTCAACCAATGATTATCTAACGTTTTTTACTAGATTTTTATTAACAATCGTTTTTAACAACAATGACACTTAACTCACTTATGGTTTTGACATTCTAGTGGAATATTACTTTTAGAGATAAAGTGGTTTTTATTATGCATGGAAAACTGTTGTCCAGATGTACGGTTCCCTTCCATAAGGGATCCGGCTAGTCTAACTCTCGGGATCCGTGGATCTGGAGTAACAGAGACAGATTTCTTGATAAAAACATAGGTTTTTAGATCTTATATTTTTTTTATCCCAAGATATGTGTTTTAGCCTACATTTTCTTTTTAGCATGCGTACATGGCTTTCTAATGTATCACGATAGAATGAAATAAATCAAAAAGAAATGATAAACACATTATGATAATAATAACCTAGATAACTAGACTATTATTTCATTTCAATGCTAAGAATGATACAAAGGATTGGGTATATAACCCCAATGTAGATTAACAACACAAACTATATGTCTCCGTAAGTGAACTTCATCATAGGGAACACAAGTGCGATGAGCGTTAAGGCGATTAGCACGAGGGCGATGTAAACCATGTTGATGATGAATCTTCTTCGATTCGGATTAGATGAAATGGAGAAGAAGATGAGGTTTTGAATGAGAGGAAATTTTTGAAATTGCAAGATTTGAAAAAGTGGAGATTTGTTGGAATAAAAGACGGTGGGAGTTTTTATGGGGAAGGAGGAATTTTTGATATTTGTGTTTTTGTTTTATTATAGGAAAGATGTAATTTTAGGATTAAATGAAATAAAACACAAATTATATAATCCTCGACTTTAGACGAAAAGGAAACACGTATGCAAGAAAAGCTTCCTAATGAAGCTATATGTAAAGCGAGTATAAGCACAAAAGATAATCAAATAAATACCTAGGAAAACATACTTATTTATCAAGCTAATGTCATTTAGAGATAAGTAGAAAGTCATACCTCTAATGTACTTAGGAATGTCTTTACAAATGACACAACAAATGTGGAAGACAATTCCGGCTCCTTTGTGCTTAAGATACCTTCTTGGGGAAGGTATTCTTGTTACCAGCGATTCCTATGGCTTGGTAGGTATGAGCTTTGACTAATCAACATGACGAGAGAAGATTAGTGCATTTAAATAGAAAATAAATAATGAGAAAAATGTTGTCATCTAATCGATCCAAACAAAGAGTTTTAAAAGAAATGGTGTTTGTTTTTATGGAAAAAAAAAACTTCTTTGTAGTTTTCAATTAACTATAGATCGTATCAAGTTTTTAAAGTACAATATACTTCAAGAAACTTGGTAACGAAGCTCTGATGCCAATTGTGGAAAACTAGAAGGAGGGTTGAATAGTTTTGCCAATTAAAACTTCCTTTTAAACTTTTAGATCGACTTATGTCAATCTATTTTAGATGTGTGTGTTGGATGTTGATAAACAAACATATATAAGTATGTAATGAAAAGATAAGAGTAAGAAGCACAAAACCAACGCAGTATTTATAGTGGTTCGACTACAAGGACACCTTCCTTGCCTACTCCACTCCCGAGTCACCTACTCGAGTTCGTAATCACTACACAACACCGACTCCTTATGGTGGAGAAACCTTCGCAACGTTGCCTACTCTTTTTCGGTACTAGGCTAACCACGGGTTCTTTCACACCAAGGTGAACCACACCTAACACAACACCCTTTATCCGGTACTAGATTAGATACCGAGTTCCATTACAATGGAGGAACTACTACCCACACTACACCAACGACTAATCCCAAAGGAGACCAATTCCTTATTACAACATCATCAAGGATATTAATATCCTTGGATCTAATCTTAATCTATCTTGTACATGAAACACACCATATCGAATGTACATCTAAGGCACCTTTCACTAATGCCTTTAGTTAGATCTTCAAGTCACTCTTCACCAATGTCTTGTGACTTGACTTCAAGCACCCTTCACTAATGCCTATAATACGGACGATCGACACCTTTCACTAATGTCTTCGTCTTGACACTTGAGACATCTTTCACTAATGTCTCCAACACTACACTTCTTAGAAGAAAGAAAGAATCATCAACAAGAGGACTTGATGGCCTTGATGATGAGGAAGCAACAACTCATGGACTTGAGCTTGCTCGACTTCAGCGGTGATCTCGCCTTTAAGAGGAACCTGAGAATCACACAAAACAAAACTACAAACATAGATCTCTTGGATCCGAGGTTAAAGAGTTTTAAACTCAAGGAAAGTATGTTGGAAGGGGTGAAAGCAATGAAGAAATACCTCACTATTTATAGAGGAAAATGTTCATCATTCCCCGGATCCACGGATCCCTCCACGAGGATCCGTCTGGCGTAAAGCTAGGGATCAGTGGGATGCTCCTCTTTACCCATGGGTATTTTAGTTATGGGTCATGGGTTAATCCATGGGTCTTTAACTAGATCTGATGTATCTCTTGAGTGCAATGCACCTAGTCACGTGGGTATGGGTCAATACTGTGGGTTATGGATATTATCCATATATGATATAAGCGTGATGTCATGCAATGGGTTATGGGTCAAGCTCCATGGATATGGGTCATGGACTTTGGGTTGAACCCAACTACATTCAATGTATTTGGTCGATGGGTTATGATCTTAAGTCTCTACCCGTTTATATTACCCGATATACTATATCTAGTTATGTGTATATTTTACCCAAATATGTAAACACTAGTTGTTTGTACATATGTAATACTAAATCATAAAATCACTTATACTTGTTTTAGTGTTTTATGTGAAAGCGTAAGTGTGTTAAACTATTGGCAAACTATTTACGTATTTTATTTGTTTCGTTAAAATAATTTTACGTTTGTTATCGACAAAACATTAGAAGATCGTAAAATATAAATAAACGTTTTTACGGCTTATTTGTATTAACAATTTTGTTCGAGATCAGGTTGCGGTTGGTCAACTTCGTGTATTATAGATATCTTCACTAAGGGATTTCTGTTTGCCTTGTTGTGACTTTCGGACCAGTTTAAGCGTTCAGATCCTCCCACTCAAACTGCGAGGAACTGTTAACGGATTATGTTTAGTGTATATTGAGCCATGCCCATATATTAGTTAGTTATGTAATTATATTGTAACAACCCCTCATTATCAATCAATCAACCATAATACGTTTAATCGAACCACAATATTCATTTCTAGAAGTGTTTTGACTTTTGAGTGCCATTCCAATTTGCAAATGTATATGATCTTGACTTTCAAGACAAATACCTTCATACCACATTAACAGGAGCGGATCTAGAATATTGCGATAAGATTTCCGTGGCACCATCCGTAGAGATGGTAGGATGAGCGGTTCAAAATGGTTTGGGTTCAGGTCCACTATGAGCGTGAATACACCGATACCTATAACCAGTATATCCTCAAATATGATTACATCAAGGTTAAGAATCTTGATCTTATCGGTCTCAAAAAACTAAATTATGAAAACTTGAAGTCGTTAACATCAAAGCAGTTAAGTATAACTAAAAATAAAGTGACAAATGAACTTTTGTAAGGGATAATTCGAAAATTGCAATCATTTTGCTGTAATAAATCATGGAAAAAGTAATCTCGAGTTTACATTTACAGGATTGAAGAATCGTAGACATATCTTGTTTTCGCAAGTATAAACATTTGCTAAACACTTCGTCCAACTTTAAACGTTAGCTTAAACAATAAACATATAAAACAAAACAAAAATATCTAACAAATAGGCCCACGAGTATCTATCTATATATACACACAATCCATCTTTTAAAAAAAAAATCCACGTTTTTATGGAAAATTGTAATCTAATTGGACACCAACTTCCACAAAGTAACTGAATGGAAATATATTACTACAAAAATATCGGATGTCACCAGTTTCTACCAGTTCAATAAAATAAAGTTATAACATTTTGACCGGAACTTAAGTTTGTCATCTATCCTTCTGTGTTATCATATTCTTAAGTAAGGATAACGAAATGGACGAGTGTCCTTATGTGATACATTGAAATTATAAGATTTTAGTTAACCTTTGCTTTTGTAATACAAGTATACACCGTATGAGTTGAGATCAATATAGATCTCGTATTTACCATAGATCTAATAAACCAATTTTAATCATTTATTTTTAATTAAAGTTAATAAAAAAATCATTTTTCGTTTTTTTTAAAAACATATCTCTTGTAAAGGTAAATCTTGTTATAAAAATACATTATCATGACGAGAATTAAATTATCTTTCTATTAATATGCACTTACATATTTTCGACAATTTTTCTTTTCAAAATTCGCGGAAAAATCGTATATGATTTGTAAAATCATATATGATTTTTAAAAATCGAATCATATATGATTTTTAAAAATCATATATGATTTGCAAAAATCAAATCATATATGATTTTCACAAATCATATATGATTTTTATGGGCCGAAATTTTGAAAAAAAAAAAATCGTTAAAAATATATAGCGGTGCATATCTATAGAAAGATAATGTAATTCGTCGTGTAATATAATTTTATCGCTTAACAATTAACGATTTGCGAGATATTTAATTTTTAAAAAGGGTGAAAGTTTATTTTTTAAATGAATACTATTATTGGTTCATTGGATCTATGGTAAAATGAATCTATATTGAACTTTTGCCTACACCGTATAGGAGTTTGTTGTCATTCGTTAATATATATCGTCATGTCAATTCATCACTATATTGATCGGTATAATTGCTTTATTATTATTGATATCATGTTCACAAATATATAAGATATACGGGATGGTTTCGGACTAATTACAATGGGTTAGGCCGATTAACATTATACAAATAATCGGGCCCGAATAATCTATGTCGACTTATATTCCTCCGTATTTGGAGCGGGAAGTAAGCGGAGCTCAAACTGGTGCGAAATTATTCAAAAAGAGCTGAGGGTTGACCCTTGATGAATATATCGACATCTGGTGGCGAAGGTACATGAAAAACGCGCACCTTTTCAGAGGTAGCCATGTCACGAACAAAAGGGATGTCGATCTGAATATGTTTGTCCGTTGATGTTGGACAGGATTGGCAGACAGGTAAATGGCACTAACACGGTCATAGTAGACAAGAGTTGCAGCGGATAATGGAGAGTGTAACTCACGGAGAAGGTTGCGAAGCAATGCAGTCTTTGCCACGACATTAGCAACACCCCGGTATTCAACTTCGGCACTAGAACGGGAGATAGTCTGCTGGCGCTTAGAAGACCAAGATAGTAGATTATTACCCGAAACACCACAGTGCTTTGGCGTGGACGGCTGTGTAGAGGCGACGCCTTGATCTGCATCTGTATAACCAACAAGAGAAGTGGTAAAAGAAGAGTATAAATGGAATCCAAAGTACAGAGTCCCCCGAACGTAACGTAGGATACGCTTAAAGGCAGCGAGATGTGGCTCACGAGGGTCATGCATGTAAAGGCAAATTTGTTGGACAACATAAGATAAATCAGGTTGAGTAAATGTGAGATACTGGAGACCACCTGCAAGAGTGTGATATAAAGTCATATTTCGGGACCCAGTTTGGATTATGTATCAACTGTAGTTCGGGAAGGGTTACAGTTGGCCATGTGAGCATGCTCAAGAAGCTCAATAACATACTTCCTCTGAGATGGAAACAAACCTGTAGAATGACGCGTGGCTGATATACCAAGAAAATAATTAAGTGCCCGAGACCGGTCATGTCAAACTCACTGTAGAGAAGCAATGATCATTGTAGCGAGCGATGGAGGAGGTTGTAAGAATAATATCATCCAAATAGATAAGTAAATAAGCAAACTTGAGAGCTCTGTCAAATAATAAATAATGAAGAGTCACAGCGACTATGATAAAATCCCTGAGTAGCATAACCTGTAAATCTCTGAAACCAAGCCCGAGGTTCTTGCTTCAGCCCATATAAAGATTTATGTAGAAGACAAACATGATGAGGGTACCAGGATTCTACAAATCGCGACGATTGATGCATATATACAGTCTCAGATAACTCCCCGTTAAGAAAATAATTCTTAACGTCAAGCTAATGAATAGGCCACTTGTGGGACACCGCAAGACTAAGAACAGTGCGAATGGTAGCCAGTTTGACAACCGGATTAAAGGTCTCGTCATAGTCAATAGCAAGTTGTTGACTCGCCATTAGCAACCAAACAAGCCTTATAACGCTCAAAGTCCCGTCAACATGAAATTTATGCTTGAATAACCACATATATCTCACTAAATTAACACGAAGGGCCGTGGTACAAGAATCCAAGTACCATTTTAACCAAGGCATTATACTCATCATACATAGCATTATTCCAATAAGGGTCTTGTAAGCGAGGAAGGAGATTTAAGTAAAGGCGAGATAGGAGATGTATGTCAGAGAGGCGCTCAGCGGTTTGACAATTCTGATTGAGACCAGTGACCATCACGGTGAGTCTGGGATGGTTCGGTCGGGGTTGTGTAGATTGGATCGAGCCATTTGGGGTTGGTTGTTTGCATAGTGAGTAATTGTTGTTCATAAGGTTAGTGGGGTGGTTGGTGTTCTTTGTTGGGCTACGGTTGGTGGGTTGTGGGGTGACCCTGTTTCAACAAGGGTATAAGGGGGGAAGTTGGGCTGTGTAGCGTAGTGGGTTGCCGAGTTTGGCGGGCTTAGTAATGGGGTGTAGTGGGCTGCGAGGTGGGTTGAGGGTCGATTTGGTATACTTCATTGGCTCACCTAAATTATCGTTAGCACACCTATGGCATCTAATTCGGGAATATCCCTTGTGAAGATTCAAAAAGTGTTAGCACACTATGTTGCAAATACTCTCGATATCCGAACTTGTAAGTGCTAGAAATCCTGCTAAGGAGATTCCTTTCACGAATCGATTCCTGAAGACGTAGGTCTTTAGATGGATTTATCCAATATATTGATAACTTTCCCTAACGGGATTCGGACGGCTAATTTGCCCGACCAATGTGAATAGAATCAGGACATTCATCGGTAGAACAATTGTAGTGGATCAATTCTCTAAGAAAAGATTTGCAATGAACAATTGGCCTAACATTATTATTATTCACCTTAGTTGTGCAGGTACAAAAGATGTAAGCCACTCGTGACGCACCACCATGTACATCAATATCTTTACCTCCACATACTCATACTTACGCATATAATCCTCAACAAAGCTCAAATCAAGAACGTTCAAGACAAAGAAATCAAGATAAATACAAAAGAATTACACCAAATTCAAGATCTAATCAAAGAACATCAAGAACAAGTTCAAATATTAAGTGAGGAAAGCTTAAGTATGAAGATCAAAGTCTTACAAGACGTATGAGTATGTTGGAGAGAACACAACTAAGACAAGTTGAAGATGTTGATCAAAGACAAAAAAAGACAAAAGATTTATATTACAAGATCACAAAGCATAAACGAACAAAGAATTAAGACTAATCTATTACAACAATCAAGGTTTAAAGATCAAGACAAAATAATACCAAATCATGTTAAATAGTTAAAGAATGACATCCCTTAAGGGGAGATTGTTATCTTTAATATAAATGATGGTCATTCTACGTTTAGAAACCATGTAACTTTGTTATAGTAAGTGTAATAGTCTAGTATCGGGCTAACGGAGATTACATAAGCTAATAAGCCATATGTTTAGTTAACATAGCCTTGTTTATCCCTTGTCCAAAGCCCAAGAACCAAACCCAAGCCGAAGCTCATTAAGGTGGCGTTGGAAGGGTTACACACACGCAAGTGTCCTCACTTGTATGTGTATGCTTAGTGTGTAGTGTGTTTTCTTATCCTAATACAACTTATCCTCTCTTTCTCTCTTCCTCTTCTCTAAAACTAACGACACCTTCACATCACCACCAAGTCACCATAGATTAGGGTTTAAATTGATCAAGTATGGGTACCTACAAAATGTTCTACTCATTACCCTATCCAAATCCTTTAAAAAATTCAAACCTAAACGCGAAATCAAGAAAATTGAACTTAATAACTGTGATTCAAAATAAAAGGCACCAACATTGGACAAAAACTCTAACACCTCGATTAACTCTTTTAGCTTACTATAATAATATAGCAAGCATAACTAGGTGTTCAACTCATCATGCACCCTGGAACCACTAAAATAATTTCAGCTTTAACCACCTAAATTAAGAAACCCTATATATGTTTGCTTATTGACTAATTTTACTAATGTAGTGCGTTTTTAGTATATAACTCAAGTCACCCGTTTCTCAAAAGATATATCATTACCTTTTACAATGATATTTTCAAAAAAGTAAATCGTATAAAAAGATACTCTACTTTAGGTCAATTTGAATTTTAGGTGTCCAATTTTTTTCCTTAATTTAAGGTACCGAAGTTATTTTTATGTGCAATGTAAGGTTTTTTGAGGTTTTTTTCTACTCTTCGAAAGAGGTTTCCTGTCATTGCTTTCGCTGAATGATTAATTAATGTGACGTATCATTATTACTAAGCATTAAAAAGTCAATTTGGCTAAATTTATGACCGATAACCTATTTCAAAAAGTCAAAAAACCTAACATTACACGTAAAATTAAGTTTGATACCTTAAATTGAGAAAAAAAAAATAGTTAAGTACTTTAAATTTAAATTAACTTAAAATAGAGTATATTTTTATACAATTTACTCTTTTAAAAAAAAATACATTAAAGGAAAAAAAGATAGTCTATAAGAATTGATTTGGATCTTGTGTATAGCATAGCAACACAACTGTCATTTTTTTTAATATGTGAAGTACTCCGTAGTGGTTATGAATTTATGATGTTCATTGACTTGTTTCTTCCTTGACCAAATATCCATTGCTAGAAACATTGTATTAGATCGATTCAGTTAAATAAGTCAACTATTCATAGCATGTTTAAATTCATTAATACTCTCTTACCAATATTCTTCAAAGAATAGAGGACCTTTTATTAGATGATATCAAAAAATAACTTTCATTTTTGTTGTATTTATGTAGATGGTGGGTTTGATATTTAAGGGTGATGATATTTACACATAGCAAAATTGATTCATGCACATAAAATTATCTTGCAAATACTATTTTGCTCTTGGGTAATTTTTACCCGCTTTTATTCTACCCTAATAACGTGACTAATTCCCATGTTTCTTCCTCTTTATCTGCGCCGTTACCAATCTACTCCCATGACCCACTAATCCATCACAGGTTTGTATGAATTGCATATTTATTATTTCTTTCAAATGAATTGATCACTAATTCTTACCACTCTATCGATTTTATATACATAGAATTAGTTTGCATGTTTTCCATATGATAGCAATAAGTCTTTTTAATTGTTTGCATTTATTAATATTGTTTAGCTTTTCATGTTTGTCATGGAATCATACATCTATCATAGTAGTTGCTGATCATACATGAACTACATGTATCATACTGAACTAACAAATCATGCAAATAAACTAGCTTACTCTTATTATTCATCACATATTTTAGGAAACAAATGTACTTGATGGACTCGCCAAGCTCAAAAACTCAAATGAAGAACATTATCTTACTAGCTTTACATTTGAATCGTGTGATGAATTACTAAAAAGCATGCGGGCCTTTTATTACGCTATAGGATATGGCCTATCACTAGAACAAAAAGTGGATTTGACTACACTCAATAGGTGTGACGATATACATATAGTCACACATGTTTTTTCGAGTGTGTGTGACTAAAGGTCAGCGATCATGCGATCTTACTCTGATCGCGTGTTTGATTTTTTAGCCTCTATTACAAAGCAGTAACAAAACCTTAACATGTGTGACTAATTAGGTACAAATTTTGTTGGATGTCGGTATTAATGACCATAAACAACGTATAGTCACACAAAGCATTTTTATATATTTAGTCACATATATAAAACAGTAACCAAAACAGTAACCAAAACCTTAACAGGTACCCTACAGTCACATGTTTGATTTTTTTTTAGTCTCTATTACAAAACAGTAACCAAAACCTTAACATGTGTGACTAATTAGGTACAAATTTTGTTGGATTAATCGGTATTAATGACCATAAACACCGTATAGTCACACAAAGCATTTTTTATATATTTAGTCACATGCAATTAAGCATAAAGTGGCGAAAGTGTTAATAAGTGTGACCATATCGTGTTTAAAGTGAAGAAATGTGTATTTTGTGTGACTATTGTTCATCTAATAGCCAACTTGAATTTATATGTGTGTGGCCTTTTCTAACATTTAGTCACACAAAGCATGTTTGTTTTGGGTATTTAGTCACATACAATTAATCATAAAGTTGCTAAAAGTGGTAATAAGTGTGACCATATGGTGTTAAAGTAAAGAAATGTGTATTTTGTGTGACTATTGATCATCCAATGGCCACATGAATTTTATGTTTGTGTGGCCATTTGTAACATTTAGTCACACATAACATGTTTCTTTTGGGTATTTAGTCACATACAATTAATCATAAAGTGACACAAAATGTTAATAAGTGTGACCATATGGTGTTTAAAGTGAAGAAATGTGTATTTTGTGTGATTATTGATCATACAATGGCCACATGAATTTTATGTTTGTGTGACATTTTCTAACATTTAGTCACACAAAGCATGTTTCTTTTGGGTATTTAGTCACATACAATTAATCATAAAGTGGCCAAAAGTGTTAATAAGTGTGACCATATGGTTTTAAAGTGAAGAAATGTGCGTTTTGTGTGACTATTGATCATCCTATAGCCACATGAATTTTATGTTTGTGTGGCCTTTTCTAACATTTAGTCGCACAAAGCATGTTTCTTTTGGGTATTTAGTCACATACAATTAAGCATACATTGGCTAAAAGTGTTAATAAGTGTGACCATATGGTGTTTAAAGTGAAGAAATGTGTATTTTGTGTGACTATTGATCATCCAATAGCCATTTGAATTTTATGTTTGTGTGGCCTTTTGTAACATTTAGTCACATAAAGCATGTTTCTTTTGGGTATTTAGTCAAATACAATTAAGCATAAAGTTGCCAAAAGTGTTAATAAGTGTGACCATATGGTGTTTAAAGTGAAGAAATGTGTATTTTGTGTGACTATTGATCATCCAATGGCCACTTGAACTTTATGTTTGTGTGGCATTTTGTAACATTTAATCACACAAAGCATGTTTCTTTTGGGTATTTAGTCACATACAATTAAGCATAAAGTGGCCAAAAGTGTTAATAAGTGTGACCATATGGTGTTTAAAGTGAAGAAATGTGTGTTTTGTGTGACTATTGATCATCCAATAGCCACATGAATTTTATGTTTGTGTGGCCTTTTCTAACATTTAGTCACACAAAGCATGTTTCTTTTGGGTATTTAGTCACATACAATTAAGCATATAGTGGCCAAAAGTGTTAATAAGTGTGACCATATGCTGTTTAAAGAGAAAAAATGTGTGTTTTGTGTGACTATTGTTCATCCAATGGCCACATGAATTTTTTTGTTTGTGTAGCCTTTTATAATATTTAGTCACACAACAATTAAGCAAGCAGTGACCAAAAGTGTTAATAATTGTGACTATATGCATCTTTTAGTCACATATAAAAATCAATATATATCAAAACAAATTCAAATATATATATATATATATATATATATATATATATATATATATATATATATATATATATATATATATATATATATATATATATATATATATATATATATATATATATATATATATATATATATATATATACTATCGGCAAAAACCGTCCGATGGGCGGGTATGACTTAATGGTTTTTATTTTTAGGATTTAGTAAAATAAATATACACTAAAAAGTAATTAAAAGTTAAATGAAACGATTAAGATCTATAATTGATGTTACCATAATCCATAAAACGACTAAAAGCAGGTAAGTACTTTGATTTTTGGTTTTTATTGTTATGATTTAGTGCAAATACTCACAAATAGGATATATGATACTGAGCAAGTGATTACCCGGGTCGTGTCTTGGGATGGCAACGGGTCGGGTTCGGGGCGGGTTTTAGTGTACCCGTACCCGAACCCGTTTAAAATATCCGAACCCGTACCCGGCCCATTACCCGGCGGATACCCGATTAATATTATTCATCGGTTTTTCGGGTTTCCCCGCGGGTATCGGTTATCCCTAATTAAATATTATAAGGACAAAATAATATGAAGATTAAGTCACACTAAAATCAACTCACAAAACAAAGGAAAACACCATAATATATTCAAAATTTTTAAAGAAAATAAATATCGTACAAACGATTTAACGCTTTTGAATAATTCATGTAGAAAATAAAATTTTATGTAATAGAGATACTTATATAAAAATATATAATGGAAGGAATTATATATAATGTATATATATTCTAGTTAATTATAATATCAATAAAGCGGGTATAAATTCGGGTAGCGGATGCGAATGCAGAATGCAGATGCGGGTAATCGGGCGGGTCTTACTAGAACCCGTACCCAAACCTGTACCCGGCTAAATTTTTTTTATCAATACCCAAACCCGCATCTAAACCCGCACCCGAACCCGACCCAACCGGTTCGGGTTTCGGTTTTCCCCGTCGGTTTCGGGTGCTTTTGCCATCCCTAGTCGTGTCCCAACGAGGTGTGAATCAAGGATCTCGTTTGAGGTTTGTTATTAAAATGCTTGAATAGTTGTGTTTTTACGTTTTTGGTGTGGTTTTCTAAGCTTTAATGAATGGGAAAGCAATTAAGGAAATGAATGAAAGAAAACTACTCAATTAACAATTAATAAGCATATGAAATAAGGCAATGATGCTAAATTAAATCTTAATGCACAAAAAATAAAAAAACGACCAAAACCGGGAACGTCCCGAGCCCTAAAAAACATAATTTTTCAAATTAAAGTCTATGGGTGCAAATCTTTTTTTCCTAAGTCCTGAATGACTAAAAATGATTTTAGAAAAAAACTGGGTATATTTTTTACTTTTAAATAATTTTTTATGAATTAAAAACTAATTAAATTATAAAAAATAGAAAACGATTTGGGAAAAATATGAAAAATTCCATAAAACTACTTTAAGATAATCTAAATGCAAGAAAAATAAAAATGGTGAAATTGCTTTTTGGAATAAGCAGCTAAAAAGCTAAATATGAAACTAAGCTTATAATGAGAAAACGTACTTAAGGTGATTATTCTTTGACTGTATTATGTTACGAATATCAAGATATATGGTTGGGGTAGTTTAATACCTTATGAAATGCTAAAATAGTGATTTGTGTAGTTAAGTATTTGGTAATTTAGCCAGATTATATATGGTGTTGGGTCATTTATGTACATCATTTCCTATTGAATTGAAAGTATAGATTTGTTATCGATGGTAACCAAAAAGCTGCTATAAGTCCAAGTTTTTAGTATATATTAAAACTTAGTAGCCGGAATGCATTAATCCAGTAAAAAAACAAATATTGTTCTAAGCCAATATATGATATGCTTTTCCAGGCCAAGGAACACGTAAGCGATTTAATAATTGTTACTTTTTTATACTTTCGCCTCTATTAGCTTGTTACTGTGCGTAGTCTTCAACTGACCAATGCGAACTGTTTCCACTTGTGACAATATCATTGCCCTTCCAACAGTCCTGATTGAGAGACTTAGTATCATTTGTGATACAACATAATTGGCAAAGGGTTTAAGAGAGTTTAACCCAAATCAGAGAGTTTCATGTGTGATTCAAAAGAAAAACAGAACTGAGCATCCTAGTATGCATGCATATCAATCTATACACAAAGTTAGTTTCAATGTACTCACAACAACATCTTCTCAACCAATTGTCAAAATACATGCTTTCAATGGCACTTTCAATACCCTCCTTCTTGTTGGTATCCCGACATAGATAGATTTCTTATGTTCCCAATCCAATGTTCCTATGTTGGTATCCGGACAAGTTGCCAAAAGTATTGCCTTTTTCTGAATCATGACCCATAAGATGTTGACCACGAATACCTACATAGTAGTTGCTTGTGAATTTATGCTAGAGAAAATGTATTTTAATATTTTTCTGTTGAAAGGAGAAAATGTATTTTAATATTTTTATGGTGAAAGGTATTAGAGGTCGCTCTTGATGAGATATAAACATGTGAAGGTAATTAGTTTTAAAATTAAAATCCAAGCACCCACTTAAAACAGATTTACATACACATATCATAGAATTAGAGATACTGTCTGACATTTGTATAAAGCAAGTAATCTAGCCCAGTTTAACTTGGACCAACACATGACCCGTTTCAATATGAACCTATTTTGACCCATCATTAAAGTCACTGACCCTCCTAGTCCACGCTTTCTCACCTCAACTTTTAGATTACAAAGTACATGACATTTATAGGCAGTGCGACAACACTAAAAACAATATCAAAATGCATCGGTTATTAATGATATAAACATACATCGTAGCACCCAACGTTGGACATTCAATTTGTGTATTTACCATCTCTATTACAACATAGAATCTTCAAACCCTTCATGCTCTTTACCTTTGAGCGAGACATATCAGATAAATGTCGAAGGAGAACTCATAGTTCTCCTTTGGCGTAAAAATTAGGATTAATCATTTACTGTATACCCCGATCCTAAGTTTTGCATCAATAAGTTTCTTGTATCACGGAAGCATTAACTGTTAAGCTTGTTTCGACCATAATATCGTCCATGCTGCGGGATATGTCTCACCAACTTGGTTTGACTTGTACCAAATTTTGAACCGTGGCTACTAATAATAATAGGTCATATCTCATGAAACAATCGGTTACAAAACATCATTACTATTATGATAAATACGAGAAAAGAAATATACTGATGAGCAAGGACTTTTCACAACTTATTATAAAACTCATAAAATAGAGCTTCAAACAATAATATCTAGTGTAAAGTTAATGAACATGCAACATACATTTCTTTAGATTTTATCTACAATATTTGTATATAAGAATGGAAGGATAAAAAAAAGTAGCACAAAAATTCCAGCATAACTACTGGTATCACAATAATATCACGAATTCTAAAGGTAGTTTTCACTATTTAGAAATTGATTAAAAGGATGTTTTGGTAATATGGCTCATGGCGACAAAATTGTGTTACGAAAAGCAAGTCACCACCTCCTTATCCAGAATTGCGGTTTAATGGTGTTCAATCGTTTAAAAAGATTTTTTTTTTACTTTTCTTTGCCAAACACTTAAAGCTAAGTTTTGCGATTACATATTGCAATAAGCACATAAGTGGTTCCAAAGGCATTCCCAAATACCCCTAAATGTGACACATGAACATATCTAATAACTAAATGGAAAGGCAAAACTTTACTTAAGAGGTTGAATCCATAATTGATGACGTCTGAGCCTTCCCCATGTCATTCTATTGCATTTCTTTTCAGGTAAACGTTTAAATGTAATATTTACATCTATGGCCGGTCGACTAAAAAATCTCTCGTATCATTAAATATCATTTCTATTAAAATGAATGTTTATAAGTTAACTTTACATGTCAATTCCAGTGAATGAACCTATTATCATGTGCATCAATCGATACCAATGCTAGGGTTTGAATAATAATATTTCCGTATGATAAGCTTATAGATTCATTGAACCTATAAGACCATGGATCCGACCACATAATATAAAACATGCTTCACTTACACATGCAAAAAGCAATATTTCGACCTACAACAAAATGTAGGCGATGAAGAGCACTTAAAACTCATGGGCGATGCAAGGCTGCGAGAATTGAAGCCAGCGCGTGAAAATTGAGCCTCGAACCATATCATCCACATATGTGTAAGCCTGCTTTGAGCATGCACAAAGACGCAAGCCTATTTTAAAAAGACAAAAAAAGAGATTGGTATACAATCTAAAAATAAAAGTGATGTATTTAACCATTTCTTCACACGATCCCCAACATAGGGCAAAGAAGGCTAAACTGCTTGCAGACATTCATAATCATATGAAGGAATTACAAACATCTCTTGAGCAGGGAAATATGCTTTTCATTGAGAGAGAGCTGGCACTGGAGAAGAAGAAAACAATCATAGAATACCATATGAAAGCTCTACAGCACTCGAACAAGAAAAAACTAATGCAAACTGAACTTGATTGTGCTCAGATTGAGGCACAGATCATGACCTGTTAGAGATTTTGGATATGGTCAGCCAAGAATTTGACGAATATTTTGCATTCTCTTCAAAGAGGGCACATATCAGATCATTATTGGAAGCTTTGCCTAAGCGACGGATGGCACATATCAGATCATTAATGATTGTAAGTTTCTTATTCGATGTTGGCTATTCATATTCATAGCGCATTTTAAAATTTTAATACCTTTGCTTTTTAACTTGATTTAATGTCGACCTTCTTCCCGATTATTAATCATATGCCGTGAATCATCGACTCAGGTAACCACTCTTATCCCCACGTTAATAGCTCCAGAGGCTACTGGATTTATAGCATGGGAAAGGGGACAAAATGTGGATCTTGTATTTGTGTAACTACTTAGCTATGTGTTGGGAATTATACGTTTGAGTTGATAAGACAAAAAGAATGAAACAAGAGAGACTTAATACGACAAGAAGGAAACCTACAAAAAGATGGAAGGACTTGCTTGCAAAAGAAGTTTTATTTATTAGTCTTTTATAGTATTTTGTAAACCCTAATCCTCTAGTATATAAAGAGGACATAGGTGTAGGTTTTAATTATGTCTTCCATAATGTAGTCGACTAAAGGTGTGTGTGTGTAACCTAGGGCGTATAGTCTTGTAAACGCCTAGGTTATTAGTTTAGTTAGTAGTTTAGTTATCTAGACGTGTTCCTATAAACGTCTAGGGTTAGTTAGTGTTAGTTAACCTCCAAGATCAAGTCTTTGATCCTTGTTATAGTTTAGATAAAACGTTATTAATATAATTAGAGGTGATGGTGAATGAAACCTTGTGTCAATAACATAATTGTTCTTTATTATTCCGCTGCGTATGTATATGTTATTGTTAAACCCTAAGGCTCAAAACGATCTCAAGGAGTTCTAACTAACTCCACACTATGTTTCACGTCTCCTACATATTTCTGTACAGAGATTGTTAGGAATTAGAAATTCCCGGTATTAAAGAGTCGGTCACCTCAAGTATATGTAATCGTTAGAAAGCTCGTAGTCGTAGTTCTTCTAAGTTAAGTAGTAATTTAGTTAAGTAACACCGTGGAGGACGGACGGGTCTTTACCCATTGTATGCACGATCCACGACCCAAAGTGTGGCGTTTTATGTAAGACTATAAATACTCTCTACCTTCAAGGTAGAGAGTTGGAGCTAATAATAATATCTTTCACTTCTCTCACTAAGTTCCTAAACCTCTAACTTTCTCTCTCTAGAATTCCATCTATATACTACTTTGTGTTATGGTTTGATGTGTATGTGAAAATGAATATCTTACAATTGGTATCAAGAGCCATGGTTAGATCATATCTTGCACATCTTTGGATTTATAGTGGTTTTAGGTGGTTTTGAGTTTGAAAAAGTTTAGTGGTTTTGCATCAATTGGTTGATCTCTTGTGTTAAAGTTTGAATTTTGTTGGTACTTTTATGTTTAGAATCATCAAAAGTGTTTAGGTTTTCATTTGGTAAGCTTGAATCATCTTGGTTGGGTTGTTTTGGATTGAAAAGTGAAGTTTATTTGGTTTTCAAGCTAGCGACTTAGCTCTCGGAATAGTTTCTTGGTAGCGACTTGCTTCACGGTTTTGTAGCGACTTACGGTGTTAAAGCTAGCGAGTTAGAGCTAGCGAGTTAAAGTACAAGTAGTGGACTCTCCACTACGGGTAGCGACTTAATGGTAGCGACTTGGTCGATGTGAGTTGCTCTTTAGCAACTTGTGTCTCTAGCGACTTGTGTGGCAATTGTCGCCAAAATTTGGTTAGCGACTTGGTCGTAGCGAGTTACTACTTAGCGACTTGCTTTTCTGTTAGCGACTTGGGATTCTAGCGACTTGGTCATCTAGCGAATTAATTGGTAGCGACTTAGTGTTTCTGTTTCTAGCGACTTAGAGCTTTGTCATCTAGCGACTTGAGTGATTGTTTACGGTTTCTCTTGATTTAGTAAAATCCGTGAAAGAATCTATTTCCGG
>CM040241.1:164433730-164565486 GCA_022545495.1 Chrysanthemum lavandulifolium
CATCTTTTGGAACCCGTCGATCATTTTGAAAGATAGCCTCAAACTTATCATTCTTATCACATTTCTTTGGGCGTTTATTAGTAACATCGGATTTTGCTACGTCTCACATTTCCTCTTGTTTTGAAGAAGATATGGCACGAAGAAAGCTACGCTTGAAATGACCCAGCGGCTATTCGAAGTTAGTGAATGATAGCATTGCTAATGCTCTAAGAGTTGAAAGGAAGCGATTGGTCTGGCTTCCTTTGCCGAGCCCTAACTATCGGCTAGTAGCCGCTAGGCTAGTATACGCTCTTGGAAATGCTGGAGGATCGGAGTTAAGAAATGTTCGTACAAGAATTTCAAAGTTGTGAGCCCACGAAATTTAGAGGTACCGAGGAGCTACTGCAATGGTTCGATGGTTTGAAAATTGGAATCGTGTTTTGCTATGTAGCTGTCCGGATGATAGTAAAGTTAAATTTACTACGAGCACATTACTCGATGGAGCATTATCGTGGTGGAATTCTTATGCTCAACGATTGGGATGGAGAATGCTTTCAAGCTTACTTAGGAGCAATTTAAGGGTTTGGTGACTAAGAAGTTTTGTCCACGTCTGAAATCAAAAGTTGAGCGAGTTCTATGAATTAGTAACCATTGGATACGATATTGACACTTACATTCGGAGATTCCAAGAATTGGGCGTGTTATGCCCGTCCATGGTTTCGATAATGAGAAGTTGCTAGAGGCTTTCATCGGGGACTTCGAAATTATTCAAGCGATGTGACTTCTTGACCATAACGATTGAGGAAGCTATTCGATTGACTCAAAAGCTCATGGCGAGTAGGAAGAGAGGCAAGTACCCCAACACCAACCAAAACAACAACAACCCCAACAACGCACCAACTACTACAATAACCAAAACAACAACTACTAGACGATAACCAAATCAACAACAACAAAAGAAAATGGGAAAATGACCGAGGAGGTTACAATAACAACAATCAAGACCGTAACACTAACCATCATCAACGAGAATAGAGGCAAGAGGCGCAATGGTTTATGTTCTTGCACCAATAAGGCGGAGGTTATCTGGAACCTACCCATTATGTAATCGATGTAAGTATCATCACACGGGACTTTGTCCTGTTAAGCTACAAGTGTGAAAAACTAGGACACCATGCCGGGAATTGTAGAGGCAAGACCATAGTTACGTGCGGATGTGGGAGCAAGGACACTATCAAGTCAATGTCCTCAAAACCAAGGTCAACAAGTCGAAGGTGCTCATGGAATGTATATATGTTAGAAGGAGGAGGAGGAGCTCGTCAAGGTATCAACAGCGGAAGACGAAGAAGTTCGAAACTAATGTCTTGTTTTTCTTTATGTACCATGTTGTACTAAGTTTATGTTTTCCATCGCATTCGAATCTTTATAACCTAAGATGTACTACTTTTGCTGAACCACTCATTGTAAAATATTCTCATCTATCGTACTTTATTTTCTTTCCGATTTGTTATCATTTACGAGGATTTTAATTCTTTTTACTTTATCGATCATTTAACGACACTTCTCCATGTCTTCTCTCCTCGATGTTCATCACAATTTTAACATCAGTTGACTCAACACCAAACAACATATGAGTCGATTAGTCCAAGCATTGCATAGTTACTCCTAAATTATACATAGCCTGATCACCTATGTCTAATTCAGGAAGAATCATGCAATGAAGGGAGTAGTGAGCTTATATGTAAGCAATTCCGTAATCGAGCCAAATTTTCAAAAGATTTTCTTCAAACCACTTGTTTCGGTTTGATCCGTGGCGATTCTTGTTTGATGAGTTGCAAAGATCGAGCTAGAAACAAGTTGTTACCTAAACCGATTTAGCCTAATCGTATAGCGGTTCTTGTTTGATGAGTTGTAGGATTAAGTAAAATCGGTTACCAAAAGTCTTTGAGGGTTTTGCTCGGGAATGGGAAAGTTTGCCACATCAAACCCTAAACCCGATAGACTAACAACGATTGAATTAGGGACCGAATTCCTTTTTGATGGCGAATGTGACAACCCGTACTTTCGTGTCATTTCTCGACAATTCATGTCTCATTATTTCAACATTTATAGTAAACTTGGTTTACTTGTTTCAAATCGCGTAACCTTGGAGGTTTAGCGGTAATTCATGATCATGACATCACGTACATTTCATATGGACTATGATTAGTCTACATTTCATTGACATCATGTGCATCTCATTAGTACATTCACGACATGTCATTTCATATTCAACGCGTAATTTTATATTTAATAAACTTTATCGCGTGAGTTATTATTTTAACATTTAATCCGTTACTTTCAAAATGATCGATGTATTTTTAAACTCACATTTAGTTTATAAAAACTATATTTTTAGTTTTCCTAGTGTTTCAAATTTATTTGGCATTTTAATCGTTAAAGTTTAATTATTACGTCGTTTTTCTTAAAATTATACGACAATTATTTTATCACCCAAATTTCGCAAGGAAAGTATTTTTACAAATTTTATTATCTCATTACATTCTATTTTGACCTATTAAAAACTTACTTGTACCAAAAATTTCCATTTACCTATACTTGTACATTTTCTTACACATTTACTACACTTTCTCACAAATTTTATACAAGTAAATGTTACATTATACATTTGAAAAAAATATATCTTGGGAAACAAAGCCCCAAAAATCCGGTCATTGAAAGGGTAGATCAAAGTTGGTAAGATTTTTCCTACTTATCTAAACTAATACTCAAACTACAAAGTCTTCTACATTATTTGTATTTCTCATTCATTTCACATACTTCACAAAGTGTTAGCAACAAAACATTTTCTCTTCTTTTGCTCCATAAAACCGCCAAGCATCAAGACTCCAAGGGATCAAAGTTTTGCAAAATCAAGTGTGTTTACAACCTAGTTTATATCCTTTATATGGTTTTGAAATAAAACCAAGGATATTTAAGTTTAATCCTTGTTACCTACACCTCTTCATTATCACTTGTAAGCTTGTTTTTATCATTTTCAAGTTTCCTTGTCATTTCATATGTTTCTTTTCATTTTGGAGCTTTTATGCATGTTATGTGATTTATACCATTTATTTCATGATTATTGAGTTATATAAATATATTGGTCATCCTATAAATATTCCATGGTATTCTTTGGTCTTGATGGTGATTAGGAACCCATGACACCCTAAGAAGGTGTATGGTAGGATTAGATTAGTTTTGGAGTTGATTTGAAGGATTAGAATAGGTTTTGTCCGAAAAAACTATTTTCGATAACTATATTTTAGGTTCTGTCCTTGTTTGAAGTTCTGGAAAACCTACTGATGGTACGACATTTTGGCTTTGATATTTAGAAAATATACTTTAAACGAATCCGTGGCCTTTTGAGCGGATAAAACGGAGTTATAACGAAGCCGTGGTGAATTTTTAAAGTTTGACGACCAAGCGTATTATTTTCAGAAAATTCAGCATGCAGTTTTAGTATTTTCGGTCAAAAGCAGCCTTAAGCTTCACAAATTATTTCGACTAGTCAAAATATATTAGTTTACTTGATACGAAGCTAAGGACATATTTTACGTGAAAGCGGTTTGAAACGACAAATATATGCGCGTTTTATAAAGTTGCCGTAACTATTATTTTCGAAAAATTATATTATTTCTGATTCAAGTATTTCATTAGTTTGTAAGGGGCTATGTTTGTGGCGATTTTAGCTATGATGCAAAACTTTTGGAACAAATTGTCTTCTAGTAAAATCAAGTTCACCGCCATATTTTTCAAAACAAAAGCGTTTGTCAAGCGGAGTCATAGTATATTATTTACGGATGTTCAAACTTGGCGAAACTCATTTTACGCACACAATTAGCAAAACCACCATCTTTAGCCCTTGATATCTTTATGATCGAGACCTTTTGGACGAAAACTCTGACTGAAACTTCTAGATATCGATACAAACTTTCCAAAACCGTCGAGTTCGTTCTCTAACGATCGGCGTACACCGCTTCTGCTAGTTTTCGAAGCCGTTTTGTTGATTTCATGATTTTCCGGCGACATTGTTTTTGACGAAAAGTGGTAATTTCACCAAAATCATTATAAAACCATTGTAGGATGACATTTTGACGTAAAAACATGTAAAGTGATTTTTGAAGGGTCAAGGCGTCAAAAGTAGTATTTTTTTGACAGTAATATTTTCAAAACCCAGTAAATGGTATAAATAACATACGAAATGCATGCATAACATTACATTGCAACTCATTACATGTCATATCCTTCACAATAGGTCAAGATTAACGTATCACATTACATCTCGGTGTACCACTTTTGTCTTCGCATCATTCCACCAAGTGAGTTTTCATAGCCCCTGCTTTTATACATTTTGAATTACTTTTGGGAGATACATGCTCAAACTGTTTTCATTACTTTCACAAGTACATTAACTTTTATGGATTACCGTGAGTTCCATAGCCCCTACCTTTACTTGCTTTCATTGATGCTATGCAAATGCAAAGTGCTTTGCTAGCCTCCATCATCACCACACCAAACACCAACACCAACACCTCCAACATTCCACCACTGCAAAATCATCAACCATACTACCCTCCTAGGCATGGTTGCTCAAATTGTGAGCAAACCGCCCAAACAACCGAACGGACCCGGGTGATGGTCCATGAGTTCCAAGAGGAAATGAGGTTCATCCTCAATTACATCCTTAAGCGCCTAAATGCTCTTGCTCATCTACCACCTCAATAGGAGGGTCATAGATTATTTCTTTCAAACATTTTTATTTTCTAAGATTTTTCTTGTATTTTTTTTTTTTTGATAATTTCTTTTAAGATTTTATCATTGTATTAAACACTTCATTGTCTTCTCCTTTCATGATTCTTAAAATCATGAAAAATTTTAACGAATGAATGGTGTTTCTTATATTGTTGTTGCTTATTACATAGTGTTTGGAATTGCTTGTGATGATGCTTATTACTAACAATTCTTTTGTAGCTTTTCACAATCCATGTATCTTTCCATTGGCACCCAATTTAGGGGAGCTTTGGTCGAGGGGAGATAATGGCTAAGGGCTCATTACACATTCCGCCTCGCATCTTCTTTTGTTGAGACAAAAGGGGAGAAATATAGAACTTGGTTAGTTTGACTTTTACGAAAAAGTCAAACGCATACATTGACTTTACGAAAAAGTCAACATGATACTTTATTGGTAATATTTGACTTTCTAAAAAGTCAACTGCGCACACTTTGACTTTGACTGAAAAAGTCAACATCATGTCTATATTGGACATACTTGCATTATCATTTTTCTTTCAAGTTCTAAAACAAATATTTTTATAACTCTTGTACAATCTTTACATCTTTTATAAAAATAAAATTTATGTTTTGTTCTCAACAAAAAGGGGGAGATTGTTAATACAAATATCGTCATTAAACGTTATTTATATTTTTGATCTTTACCTAAGTTTTGTTAACGACAAAAGTAAATTTAATTTTTATAAAGGTTAAAGCTTGTCAAGTTTAATAGATATTAAAACAAGCTTTATCTTCATCACTCAAGCATTTACATTGTGATTAATCATATCTTGATATGACTCTAAACCATAATGTATGATAGTAGTTTTAGAATGTTTTAGTTTCTTAAAACTAAACATTACATATGTATTTTCATATTTCTAAAATAGAAAAACAAACACATGACATCATGTGGTGCATCATTGAAATCCTTAGAAGATTTCACTAGATACTTTGTGTAGATTTAGGCTCTACATATCTTACACAATCTTGTATAGATATGGTTGACTTTGATAAGATTTTGAGATCTTGTTGTCGGACCTCGGTAGGGGTGTAACCGAGTGAGCCAAGCCCGAGCTTGATAACGCTCAAACTCGGCTCGAAAAAAAACATGGCTCAAGCTCTACCGATAGCTCATCAAGCTTTAACCATCTAGGCTTGAGCTCGGCTCGATTCAGTTTCGAGCAAAGCTCGAGCTTTGCTTGAAAAGATCGAATATATGTATATGAATACATGATTACACATTTACACCCCTATTCCAACTCCTGAACAAGTTGATTAAGGAGTTGAGACTTGAGACTCGAAACGAAGAACAAATACATACAATACCTAATGAATAAAATTATATAAAGACCCTACAAAAGGAACATACACATGAACTAATGAATCGTATCTAACTTGGACAAATGTGACTAAATTGTCACCGATGCCACACATTCAAGAATCAAGAGTCAAGAAGATGAAACAAGTCTAACATTAAAATGAAACATAATCAAGAATACTAGTTAAGGTTCGAATGTCTAAAATAGTTCAACAAAATATATTCACGAGACGTCATAAGCTTCATAGATCTTGAATACTTGAGCAAAATGATTTCCATAACTTGAATACTTATTTATAATTAGGTTAATATTCAAATTAACCCTTATTTACTCAAAACTCAAAAAAGCTCAATAAAAGCTCGAGCAGAGCCATCTAAAGCTCGAGCTCGACTCATTATATGTTTCGAGCCAATATATTGGGCTTGAGCTCGGCTTGAGCTCGATAAAAGCTCGACTCGATCGAGCCAAGCTCGAGCTCAAGCTCGAGTTGCTTGATAAAAGCTCGGCTTGTTTGCACCCCTAGACCTCGGCGGCACCAAATATTATAACTGCGAAACCCTTTCAAGGGTTCCGTGGTCCGTGGTGCTTCTTTGAGTGTTTTCGCTATAAATAGCAAAGCCAAAGCAAGTAGTTTTCATCCCTTTCTATCATACTCTCATACATTCCTTCTCTAACCGTTCTAACTCGGTTTCATATCATATTAGTGATCTCTTTTGTAGCAAAGAAGATCAAGTCACATTCAAGCTTCAACGAGAAGTTGGAAGTCTTGTTTGTTTGTTGTTGTATGATCTTGTGTTGATTCATACTTCATTGTTGTACCAAACCATCATAATCTTGTGAGTGTGAGTAGTTAGTATTTTAGTCCTTAAAATACATTGTGTGGGAGTGGTTGTACCCTTGAAAAGAACTCGACATTTCGCTTAGTGTCGAAATAGTGTGTGTTAAGTGTAAAGGTTTCTCCACGGTGAAAGGAGCTTGTTGACTAGTGAAGTTAAACTCTCGAGTGTGAGACTCGGGGAGTGGAGTAGGGCAAGGAAAAAGAGTCCTTATAGACCGAACCACTATAAACAACTTGTTGTGGTTTGATTGTTTCTTTCCTTATCTATTCTTTATATATTATTTACATATTTCACTAACATATCTAAGATCAATATCAATTGATCTTTCAATAAGTTTCAAAACAAAGTTTTTAATCGGTAAACTATTCAACCCCCTTCCAGTTTTCCACAATACAGTAAATTGGCTAGACAAGCTAATTTCACTAAGAGTTAAGGTTACAATATCCTTACTTAAAAACCAAGGCCTACGCGAGCCTGGTCACATACAATAAATTGGCTTGAACGATAATTTTATTAAGAGTTCAAGATTACAACATCCTAACTAAAAACCTAGGCTTACACAAACCTGGTAAACACAAAATAGTAAATTGACGAACAATTAATTTCATTATAAAATCAGGGTAAACCACCCTATTACAAAACCCATGACTGTACATGTCTGGTACATTCTACATAACAATCCTGATACATAACGGATTACAAACAACCGGCCACAAGTTTCTAAGTAGTCTAAAAGCGATCTGACAAATTCAGGCTCCAACCTATTTAAAACTAGGACAACGCTACACTCTTTGGCTGATTCAAGGGCACACTATGTCTGAAACTAAGCCAAAGAGTGTAATACTGACAAGTAGGTCACCCCACCAAGATTCAAATTAAATCTTTTTGAAGTCGGGGTGACCAAAACTCATGAGTAACGTCCATCCAGGGTGTGGAAAACTAGAAGGGGGCTTGAATGGTTTTACCAATTAAAACTTCCTTTTAAACTATTTAGATCGACTTATGTCAATCTATTTGGTTGTGTGTGTTGGATGTTGATAAACAAGCATATAAAGATATGTAATGAAAATATAAGAGTAAGAAGCACAAAACCACAACGCAAGTATTTATAGTGGTTCGGCTACAAGGACACCTTCCTTGCCCTACTCCACTCCCCGAGTCACCTACTCGAGAGTTCGTAAACACTACACCAATCTCCTTATGGCGGAGAAGCCTTCACAACGTCGCCTACCCTTTTTCCGGTGCTAGGCAAACCACCGGGTTCTTTCACTCCAAGGTGAACCACACCTAGACAACGTCGCCTACCCTTTATAAGGTACTAGGCTAAGTACCTAGTTCTTTCACTCCAAGGTAAACTACACCTTCACAACGTCGCCTACCCTTTATTAGGTACTAGGCTAAGCACCTAGTTCCATTGCAATGGAGGAACTACGACCACACTACACCAACGACTAATCCCAAAGGAGATCTACTCCTTTACAACATCATCAAGGATATCAATATCCTTTGATCTAATGCTAGTCTATCTAGTACATCGAAACACACCATATCAAATGTACATCTAAGGCACCTTTCACTAATGCCTTTGACTAGATCTACAAGACACCTTTCACTAATGTCTTGTGTCTTCACTTCTAAGCACCTTTCACTAATGCTTCTAGTCTTGACTTCTAAGCACCTTTCACTAATGCTTCTTGTCTTGACTTCTAAGCACTTACCACAAGTGCTTATGCTATAGACGATGGATACCCTTCACTAATATCTTTGTCTTGACACTTGAGACATCTTTCACTAATGTCTTCAACACTACACTTCTTTTAAGAAAGAAAGGAATCATCAACAAGAAGACTTTAGTAGCCTTGATGATGAGGAAGCATGGCAACTCATGGACTTGAGCTTGCTCGACTTCAAAGGTGGTGATCTTGCCTTTAAGAGGAACCTAGAAGATCACACAAACACAAAACTACAAACATAGATCTCTTGGATCTGAAGTTAGTGAGTTTTTAACTCAGGGAGAAAGTGTGTTAGAAAGGGGTGAGAAACAATGAAGAAATGGCTCACTATTTATAGAAGAAAAACTCTAATGTTCCCCGGATCCCACAGATCCCTTCCACAAGGGATCCGTCTAGCGTTAAGCTAGGGATCCGTGGGGGCTCCCTTTTACCCATGGGTATTTTGGTTATGGGTCATGGGTCATGGGTTGAACCATGGATATTTAGCTAGATACAATGTATCTTTGAGTGCAATGCACTTGGTCACTTGGGTATAGGTTGATCCATGGGTTATGGATATTATCTATGTATGATATAAGCATGATGTCATGCAATGGGTTATGGGTCAAGCTCCATGGGTTATGGGCTTTGGGTTGTACCCAACTACATTCAATGTATTTGCCCAATGGGTTGTGATACTTAAGTTTCTACCCATTTATATTACCCAATATACTACATACTAGTTATGTGTATATTATACCCAAATATGTAAACACTAGTTGTTGTACATATGTATTACTAAGTCATAAAATCACTTATACTTGTTTTAGTGTTTTATGTGAAAATATGAATATGTTAGAAACTATTAGTTCAAACCATTTACGTATTTTATTTGTTTCGTTAACATGATTTTACGTTTGTTATCGACAAAACATTGAAGATCGTAAAATATAAATAAACGCTTTTACGGCTTATTTGTATTAACAATCTCCCTTTTGTTGATGACAAAACATAAAATTATTTTAAGGAAAAGCTAAAATTGTAAAAGTTTGAATTTGTAGTTTTACTTTCTTCTCCCCTTTTGTCGAAACAAAAAGTGTTTGAAGGAAAGCAACACATCATTTTAAGAAAAACATGTGAAAGAAATAAAAATAAAAGAAATAGAGAGCAAGTAACGGGAGAGGATCTCGTCTTTACTCCCCCTTGACGAGTCCATCCCTATGTAAGGTCATCAAGAAAGTGATACTAATCTAGTTTGTTTGCAAGTAATTTTGCAAAAGATTTCGTCTAAGTGACGAATGTGCTCCCCCTTGATGATTGCAATTTTGCAAGGGGATGTCACGAAATGTAAACCTAGTATTGCAAGTAATTTGCAATGTATTGCTTTGACATAAAGCTCCCCTAGCTTTAGAATGTCAAAGTCTTCATGTAAATTGAATAACTACAAAACAAAGGTTAGAAAGCAAGTATAATTCATAATTTCGCAAATGTGGTCCAAGTTAGTAGAAAATAACTTTATGTCTCACGGATCCCACGGATCCCTCCTAGTAGGGATCCGTCTAGGCAATTCTAAGGGATCCGTATTAGCTAATTAATTTCAAAGAAAGGTGATATAACAAGTAATGTTATTACAAAAGTGAGATATGAATACAACGTAATCATATGCTCGTAAATATAACAAGTAGCATGTAATTTCTTTTAATAAAACTAGAGTTATGATATACATGACTCTAAAAACTAAGAAAATAAGAAAATACATGACTAGGAATTTCTAAATCAACTATCGCTGATGCTAGGACACCACTAAAATCTTCTAGCTCATGTTTTAGGTTTAATCTCGTCGAAACGCTCGAGGAGATGATAGAACATGAAATGTTGGTCTTCTCGTACTTCATGTATCAAACTTTCAACATGTTGACAATGATAGCAATCTTTGTCATGGCTAGGTAGTGGTGGTGGAAGAAATGAAATGGCTTGATGCGAAGGATCAAGTGAAGCGGCCATGGAGCTTCAAACGATGGAGGGATTGGTGGAGGCGCATTTGAGAATGGCTCACCAAGAATGATGGTGGTAGTAGAGAAGTGTCAATTTCCATATGGTCGGTGGTTGACTTTGATGATTTCTCATAATCCAAATGGGATTATATGATGGAAACGGCGAAAAGGAAAGCGGAGCAAGTGTTGACTCAACACCTTGATTTTGTACCATTATTCCTCCTAATGAGGAAAATGTTGTCGTGAAGCGGATGAGACGGCCTAGGAGGCAAGTCCTCTAAATTGTAGAGGTGTGGTGATGATAGTGGGATGTAAATGAAATAGCTCTAGGAACCAATGGTGATGGTTTAGTGGAGATGATATTGTTTGGCCTAGGAGGTATGGTGGTGTTTGGCATTGGTAGTTTTGTGGGTACTATCCTTTTAGGAATTGGTTTGATTGGATGAGGAAGGATCCTATCATTTGTTGGCTTGACCGGAGATGATTCGGTTGAAGAGATTTCGTGTATAACACGTGCCTTTTTCATGGGTGGTTCTTTGGTGGATAAGTTACTACTTGGGGTTTTCCTCATGATGTGATGATTTCAAGAGGTTTGAAAGGGTTTCTAAAGTGCTGAAAGTTAGCAAGAAGGTGATGACTATGGACGTCCTAACAAGGTGGTTTATAAACTAAGAGATTTGGCAAGTGCATTTAAGCCTTAAGCCATTAGAATTCATTTGAATGTGATGATTAACATGCACAAGAGTCAACTACAGAGTTTGCACTGATCTAGGAACTCATTTAAGATGAGATGGAGTGTTTGAGTTAGGAAGATGAGTTGAAATGATTGTTTTAACAAGATTTGACATAAACTGTCATTCGGATCTCACGGTTCCTTTCTCAGAGGGATCTGTTTAGGCTAATCCTAGGGATCCGGCTATCAACAGCTATGAAAGAGTGGAAATGATGTTTCTAAGATCTAAGATCTATACCATCTTGAGTGTTTCAGTTCTCCTAAGTTTTTTAAATGAAGGGGTGCTTAAGTACTTGAAGGTAATGAGTGATGTAGCTAATGATTGTCTTTTATGAAAGAATTTGGAACTTTCATGAGTACCAATGGATGAGCAAGGATGACACTAAAGATGAATGTAAAACCCTAAAAACGTGAACGCGTTAAAAGACCATAATACCCTCAACTAATAATCCGTAAAATTAAACGAGCACGTTAATTTCGTTGGACATTTAATTGTTTACTCAAGACATTGGAAATGGAAAAGTTACATTTATATTATTAATGAGTATATAACACATAAAGATGTTACATGGACCTTTTAAATAACAAGATAACTATAATACACAAGTAAATTGGAAAGTAAATTAAAATGAGTAAAATTGATTGTGATTGCCAAAATTTCGGCTTCAAGAAACGCTCCCCCTGAATTGTAGGCATTGTACGCTCCCTCCATTTAAATGTTACCATACTCTTCTTTTGTCATCAAAAAAATAAATCTCTCAAACCCTAGTTTCTCTCCAAGAATTATACGGCATCTTCTCCCTCTCCTCTCTTTCTGTCGACCAAAACACCCAGCCAAGGTAAGGCGTTCAAGACCCTTTCTCAATGTTTGATATTCGTGGTTTTCCCATGTATTGATTTAGTCTCGTGTGGATTTGTTTGGGCTGCTGTCGTGGGGATTATAGCACCAAGAAGGCGACTGTTTTGCTCCGTTTGGTCTTGTTCCTTCTCCTTTGTGTCACGACTACAAGGTACCATTCATAGCCGTGTTTATTTTGTTTTTGTTTAACCTGGTCTCGTCTTTCTTTCTCTTCATAACCTGGTCGAGCCTTTGTACACCTTACCATACGCATGCTTTTGGTGCATATAAGACATGTTACATAAAGAGATAAAACATAAGTAAGATAAGCAAGGAAGAAAGCACATGAAATCACAAATAAAACTCTTCATATATGTCGAATGAATAAGTGCAACCTGAATTGATTTTGAACCTGCTTTGGTTTTCTGAATCTGATCATGGCTATGTCCAGCAATGAGTTTTGTTTTCATAATATATAAACATGCTATCTCATCACATAAACTTCTGTTTTGATTGTTTCCTTGTCGCATGAATTGGTGTGTCAAAAGTCACATGCTATCATAACTGCATAAATTTCATTCGACCACTTCACATATTAAATCTGTTTTGAGCCACTATACTTGACCACTCAACCATTGGCTCGACTTCCCTATCACACGACCATAAAAAAAATGCCTAGCTACTGTTTCTTTTATTTTGTCGTGGGTATAGTTGATTGCATGTAATATCATCAATGTCATTAACCATGTCATATATATGTTATATCAAGGGGGTTTGTAACCTAAAATAATGGGACTATAAAAGCATGATTATAACCTGTATTTAACGTCTTTAAAACCTTGATAAATCTGTGTTTTGGGGTCTCTAAAATCTGGTCATGTATGTTTAATCTAGTCATGTGTTTAACGCTCAAATAACGTATATCTTGAACCTATAAAACGTACAAATTGAAGGGTAAACTTAAGGCTATTAAAAGGAGTTATGTAAAACTTAACAATCAGTTTCTTGACCTTAATTATGTGACTAAATACATGTATAAAGCTGGTCATAAAAGACGATAAGTAAAACACTTAATATGTCTTTCACTTATTTATCTTAATATGTCTCTAAATACATCGTAATCAACTAAACTTTCTAAATATAGAAACCTATCATTTATGGAAAGTTACTAATTATGGAAACCTGCCTAAAATAGAAAGTTACTTAAAATGGAAAGATTACTAAAAGTGGGAACGTGCTAAAAGTGGAAAGCCATCTAAAACGAATAATCTGATTCTTATGGAACGTTATCTAATTCATATAGGTTCGAGGCGGCGACGGGTTAATCTCATTTCTTGATTTTGCTTTCATTATTGATTTGCTTGAATAAGGTGAGATATTCTATCCCTTTCGGTAGGGTTTCTCATGATTCATTTACATCTTTGATATTGGTTTTGAACTCATATCCTTTGCTCTGAGCCTTCTTATTAGGGCTTCCCTATAACTCTGCTATGCTCCCTTGATTGAATCTCCTATGTGAACTGTTTAATGTGAACCACTAATATGAACCTCTGATATGAACCTATGATACGGACTTTTATATGAACCTTTGACTTTTGAAACTTTGATATGAATCCTTATGATATGACCTTGCTTTGACCTGTCAGTTTGAGACCCGAGCCATTAACTAGGCATGGGGGTTCCATGTCCGTGTCATTGATGCACCAATGGCATGACTCCGGTGTACGAGTGATGTTACACCATCCCTTTCATATCGATTATGAGCTCGATATATATTGTATGGCCACTATCATGCGGGCGTATGGATGCATCCTAGATTTGTTCGTTATCGATATGTTATGATTTGTCCGGTGAATGATGCAGGTGCAATCGCGTCTTCACAACTGGAGCCGATCACCCATGTCATTATATCGCTATGGTTACTATTGGTTACTACAGAGCTACTATGGATATATGATTTGATTTGATTTGTTTTTGTTGGCTCGTGGTGGATAAATCGACCTTTTCCTATGTTTCATTTACCCTACTGCTCCTTTGATATACCGATTTATTGACTAACCTTCCTTACTTTGTTCTCTATTCACTTTTATTATTATTGTATCGTTATATCCATTCCTTGGGCTTTTTAAGCTCACCAGCATTTCTTTTCCTCGGCGGTACATAAGCTAGGAGTCGGGGATTGTTTGGGGTTGAGAGATGAGTGATATAGAGACCATGCCTAGTCATCTTAGACTTCATTTGATTCTGTTATTATATTTCCATTTTGAAGTTTTCCTTTTGTATTTATGTATTGATAAGTCTTGTTGACTTGATATTCTTTTGAGATTTATTATAAGGCTTCCGCTGTTTGATTTATGTTCATTATGTATGATCTGATATGACACCATACTGTGACACTTCTACCCTTATCGGGTTGGGGTGTTACAATGAAAATGTCAAATGAAGCTAAATGATCCTAAAGATCAGTTTGTGACTTAGGATAGTGTTTTGGAAAATATCCTAGAAGCTTTGAGATGGGAAAACTAGAATTTGATCAATTTTGAGGTAAGAATGATTTATGATTAATTTTGCCACAATCGGAGGATTTCTAAGACTAGATGTGAGGGATCATGTGAAAAATGAAGTGTGAGTTTAAGAGCGGAAGAGTAATGGATTAAAAATGAAACGATAGATCTACAAGCGTCTTAGAGTGTGATCTAGGTGAGTTATGTGTGAGTAGGAAGGATCTACTTATCTTGATAAGGACTTAATTTTGCCTTAAGACAATAAGTTTAGCTTAGTGTGAGGTGTTCTAAGGATATGATTGAAATACAATGTTTACAATTGCATTTTCTATTTGCGGATCCCACGGTTCCCTAAGTGAAGGATCCGTCTAGCACAAACTTTGGGATCCGTCCATCGCTTCGCCAGAACCTTTACTAAAGTATGCAATGATCTTGACAATGCATTATATTCCAAGGTTGGTTTAGAGGGTTCTAACACTAAGATATCAAATGTAAGATGTTATTATTTCATGAAGGAAATAGGATTACATTGATAAAGCACGAGTACAAGAGAATTGATCCTATTTTGAAATACTACTAGGTTTCTTGAGTGTTTTCGCTAGGAGGATCATTACGTGATTGATGAGTGTTGGTGGAATCAAGAATGAAGAAAGTCTTCATGAGAGATATGTTTAGCGGTTCCATCATCTTGTTCACAAGCACGCACAACGAACTTTGAAATTGAGGATGGAAGTGCATAACATTATGATAGAGGCGTGTCAAGAACATTCCATAAGGGATGAGTTTATTCTTGGAGCCTTGAAGATTTGCACCGCCCATGAAGAAGTAGGCGAGATTGTATGGTTGTTGTGTTAGCAAACAAGACAACATGTGAGCACAACAAGCGGGAAGAATTTCTCGATTTCTAAGACTCCAAACATTTTCACGTGGGATGAGTGCAAGAGGCTTGTACTCTTCTCGGATGTCCCGTGTGAAGATAATGTTTGGATCAGAGTAATATGGTCGAGGTTTGCATATTATGCGATTTAAATCTTCCGGGGAGGGTATGTGTGAACAATATGGACTAATTGCTTCACGAAAGTTGAAGAGAGAATCAAGAGACCAATCTTCGGTGAAGGCACATTGTCCATGATTTGGAATCCGGAGGATGTGAGCAAAATGCCCAAGGGTTAAAGTAAACTTTTGGTTTTTGATATAAAACCAAAGAGGTAGAGAGCGATCCTCGTTACGAACGAGCTCGACTTGACGGAAGAATTCCATTATGAACCTTGGACATATCTTCTCGTTGATTTCAAGGAGACATTCTAGTCCTATGGCTCGGAAGGAGGTATTGATACCTTCTTCGAATTGTAGAGAGGTGTCTACAATACGTCCTTCGTGGAAGTGACGGTTTTCGAGATTATTGAACCCACGGACATGATTTCCAGGTGTGTTGGGTTCAAGGGAGATGTTCAGAGTGTAGACGCTAGTGAGTGAAAAATCAAACTCATATTCATGCGTCATAGTTGAACCTATAGAAGTGATCAACCTATGATTATCTAACGTTTTTATTTAGGTTTTTATTAACAATGGTTTTTAACAAGAAAGACACTTAACTCACTTATGGTTTTGACATTCAAGTGGAGAATTACTTTTAGAAGAAAAGTAGTTTTAATTTGCATGAAAAACTGTTCTCCAAGAGGACGGATCCGGCGGTTCCTTTTCAAAAGGGATCCGCTAGTATAACTTCCGGATCCGTGGATCGTAGTAATGTAAATGATTTGATAAACACATAGGTTTTACATTTTATACCACGAAATATGTTTTATCCTACATTTTCTTTTAGCATGCATACATGACTTCTAATATATCACGAAAGAATATGAAACAAATAAAACAAAAGAAATGACAAACATATTATGATAATAATAACCTAGATAACTAGATTATTAGAAATATTGCATTTCAATACTAAGGATGATACAAAGGATTGGGTATATGATCCCAATGTAGATTAACAACACAAAGTAAATGTCTCCATATGTGAACTTCATCATAGGGAACACAAGTGCGATGAGTGTTAAGGCGATGAGCACGAGTGCGATGTAAACCATGTTGATGACGGATCTTCTTGGTTTCGGTTGAGATGGAATGAGGAGGAAAATGAAGTTTTTGAATGAGAGGAAAATTTTTGAAGTTGGAAGATTTGAAAAAGTGAGAGTGGTCGACGGTGGGAGTATTTATGGGGAAGGAGGAATTTTTGAAATTCGTGTTTTGTTTTATTATTGGATTAAAAGAAACAAAATATAAGTTTTATATATACCACGACTTTAGACGAGAAATAACACACGTATGTGAGAAAAAGGCTTCCTAATGAAGCTTCACGTAAAACATGTATAAGCACACAAAAAACATATAAATACCAAAACAGGCATACTTAATTATCAAGCAAAATAAAAAGAAAATCATACCTCTAGCGCACTTAGGAATGTCTTTACAAATGACACAACAAATGTCACTTAGACGATTCCCGCTCTTTTGCGATTAAGATACATTCTTAAGGAAGGTATTCTTTTTACCAAGCGATTCCTATAGCTTGGTGGGTATGAGCTTTGACTAATCAACATGACAAAGAAGATTAGTGCAATTAAATGAAGCAAGTAAATAAAAAAAATATTGTTATCAAATCAACATCCAAACATATAGTTTTAAAAGACATGGTGTTTGTTTTTATGAAAAACCTTCTTTGTAGTTTTCAATTAACCATGGATCGTATCAAGTTTTTAAAGTACAATATACTTCAAGAAACTTGGTAACGAAGCTCTGATACCAATTGTGGAAAACTAGAAGGGGGGTTGAATAGTTTTACCAATTAAAACTTCCTTTTAAACAATTTAGATCGACTTATGTCAATCTATTTGGTTGTGTGTGTTGGATGTTGATAAACAAGCATATAAAGATATGTAATGAAAAGATAAGAGTAAGAAGCACAAAACCATAACGTGAGTATTTATAGTGGTTCGGCTACAAGGACACCTTCCTTGCCCTACTCCACTCCCCGAGTCACCTACTCGAGAGTTCGTAAACACTACACCAATCTCCTTATGGTGGAGAAGCCTTCACAACGCCGCCTACCCTTTTTCGGTGCTAGGCTAACCACCGGGTTCTTTACTCCAAGGTGAACCACACCTACACAACGTCGCCTACCCTTTATAAGGTACTAGGCTAAGTACCTAGTTCTTTCACTCCAAGGTGAACTACACCTTCACAACGCCGCCTACCCTTTATTAGGTACTAGACTAAGCACCTAGTTCCATTGCAATGGAGGAACTACTACCACACTACACCAACGACTAATCCCAAAGGAGATCTACTCCTTTACAACATCATCAAGGATATCAATATCCTTGGATCTAATGCTAGTCTATCTAGTACATCGAAACACACCATATCAAATGTACATCTAAGGCACCTTTCACTAATGCCTTTGATTAGATCTACAAGACACCTTTCACTAATGTCTTGTGTCTTCACTTCTAAGCACCTTTCACTAATGCTTCTAGTCTCGACTTCTAAGCACCTTTCACTAATGCTTCTTGTCTTGACTTCTAAGCACTTACCACAAGTGCTTATGCTATGAGCGATGGATACCCTTCACTAATATCTTCGTCTTGACACTTGAGACATCTTTCACTAATGTCTTCAACACTACACTTCTTTTAAGAAAGAAAGGAATCATCAACAAGAAGACTTTAGTAGCCTTGATGATGAGGAAGCATGGCAACTCATGGACTTGAGCTTGCTCGACTTCAAAGGTGGTGATCTTGCCTTTAAGAGGAACCTAGAAGATCACACAAACACAAAACTACAAACATAGATCTCTTGGATCCGGGTTAGTGAGTTTTTAACTCGGGAGAAAGTGTGTTAGAAAGGGTGAGAAACAATGAAGAAATGGCTCACTATTTATAGAAGAAAACTCTATTGTTCCGGATCCCATGGATCCCTTCCACAAGGGATCCGTCTAGCGTTAAGCTAGGGATCCGTGGGACGCCTCCCTTTACCCATGGGTATTTTGGTTATGGGTCATGGGTCATGGGTTGAACCATGGATCTTTAGCTAGATACAATGTATCTTTGAGTGCAATGCACTTGGTCACTGGTATGGGTTGATCCATGGGTTATGGATATTATCTATGTATGATATAAGCATGATGTCATGCAATGGGTTATGGGTCAAGCTCCATGGGTTATGGGCATTGGGTTGTACCAACTACATTCAATGTATTTGCCCAATGGGTTGTGATACTTAAGTTTCTACCCATTTATATTACCCAATATACTACATACTAGTTATGTGTATATTATACCCAAATATGTAAACACTAGTTGTTGTACATATGTATTACTAAGTCATAAAATCACTTATACTTGTTTTAGTGTTTTATGTGAAAATGTGAATATGTTAGAAACTATTAGTTCAAACCATTTACGTATTTTATTTGTTTCGTTAACATGATTTTACGTTTGTTATCGACAAAACATTAGAAGATCGTAAAATATAAATAAACGTTTTTACGGCTTATTTGTATTAACACAGGGCTGCAGACAAATCGAAGAGGGAGTGAAGATTTGACCAAAGTAGCCAAATTCATTTGGACAAGCCTTCACCACTTCAATCCCACCAATCACAGCCTAAGATGGCTACGTTACCTGCCTCTAAAAATGCGGAGTAATGTCCGACTGTGCATCACGACAACAAAGCATACCTAATAGGTCGGTCCCTAAGAAAGGACACGGTTCCCGTAGCCTCACCTTTATGCCCATGGGAGACCCTTAAATGTCACATTCACAAACACCGTATAGATATCACCGACTACGAAATGCCATATGATGACACATGGACATACGGTGTGACATTTAAGTCTCGCATATACTTAAACATGATCGCCTTAACCATACGGTGTAACATTTAAGTTTCTCATCAGGACGGCCAGATTACCCTGATAGGACTTGAAAGATGATAGAAATTCCTATGCAAGACCCTCCGCGCCTTTCATCCTAACAATCACTTGCAAAACTCCAACGGGATCAACATATACCTACAAGATGGCAACGTTAGACAAGGATGGAAGAGGAGCAAGTGTCCCCACATCCAACCCCCATAGACGGGTAAAGTATCCCAGAACACAAATGTCTTAGTCATCAAAATGACTACTCTTCATCTCACACCACAAAAACAAAGCAAGAGAAAATGCTTTCGTAAATGATACAATGAAAAGCCTATGAAAAAAATCTTCTTAAAAGAAGTTTTAGGGTTTGGGAATGATGTGGAAAATGGGAGAAAATAGGCTATAATTTTTCAAGTTGTAACCTCCCAACCTTTCTAGCCCTATTTATAAGCGAGAGAAACCGAATCACGAGTTACACTTGGCAAATGCCCACTGGGTCATAACACATTTAATAGGGCAGCTGGTAAACACCCTGCAAGGCACGAGTACAACTAACGTCAACATACACATCATGTACAATCAAAGGGACATGTTATACACACCGCTCAAAAAATGTCAGGATGACACTGTCTACAGTCTCAATGGCAATAAAGACGCATCAAATCCTAAAGATAGCAAATAAATCCCAAGCAAGATATTCCTACAATTTCCCATGAAAACGTTGAGTACACGTATTTCCTGTAAAACCCGGAAAAATCGTGTAAATTATATTTGCATCTAATTTAAAATTTATTAACTCAAGGTACTAATTATGAAATTTATCAAAAATATTTAATAAACATTTGAAATAATACTTTTAATTTGGTGACATTTGATTAATTAGTAATAAGATTTAAATCTAATTAAATAATTACCTAAACTAATTATATATTCTATAAATAATTTAAATACAAAAAATTATATAAACCCTAAAAATACTACTCATAAATTTCGGCCCATCCATCCCCCCCCCCTTTTGACCGACCTTTTTGTGACAAGAACAAATCCTCTATTAATTAACATTATTTAGTATTTACTTATACCCTAAAATAAACACATGGTTTTCTTCTATAAACCGGATTCTTTTCTTCCCTCCTATCCCAATCGACTTACAGAAAAGCACACCCACACACACGAATTTGGAGGCTGTGAGATCAAGGAGAGGGTGGCCAAGGTGACAAGGTCGGAAGAAAATTGTTTAGGTCTCTTGCAATCGAATTTCTCTTAAACCGCAAACTAGGTATTCATTTTCCTATTTATTTTAATTGATTCAACTCATGAGAAAATTATGTGGCTAATTTTTATGAAAACCCTAACCTATGTGGATGATGAAAAAGAATTTGTATTAATTTTATTGAGCTCGAATCAGTTTATAAAAATTGTGGAAGTCGGATTAGGGTTTTTAGGTCAATTAGGGTTTTCGGTGTGGTTTCACATTTTTAATTTGTTATTCAGTGGGCAAAAACGAATGAGACCAATTTTAGGGTGTTTAGGGACCTTAATACATGTACATGATGATCGGTTTAATTATTGTTATTGAATTGGAGTAGTTATGAATTGTTATGTATCGTGGGTCAAAATTGTGATTTCATGTTAAGCTGTCCCAGGAAATTAGTGTTTTGAAAACTATATAATAAATTGTTAACGACATATATTTGAGTGGTTTTTGATTCTAGAATTGAATTTAACCTCTGTACTACTTGTGTATCGAGTTTCGGGGTCATTGGTGGTCGGAAAGATACCCGTTTGATTTTTCAAAGTTAACATGCCAAAACTGCTATACGGGTCTGGGAATTCAGCCAACTTGTGGGATTTTTCATAAATTATTGGTGAGGTCTAGGAATCCCTACTTTTTATATGATGTTAATTAAGGTCTTAACTAATTTTTTGAATTTCTAGGGAATTTTTGGAATAGTCTAAATAAGGTTTAAAAATGTAAACTTACAAAGTGTCAAAAGGTGAGAAATCTGGGATTGTTTGTGAAATTGAATTTTTATAAAATACTAAGCATGTCTATAAATTCTGGGAAAATTCACATAAATACTAGAGACATATAGGTATTTCTGTGTCGAATTGGGGGACATGAATTCGTGCCTAGCTATTTTATTTAAATTGTTATAAAACAGGTCTGATGTAAGTAAATAAATCTGAATATGACTTGAATACATGTTTTAATAATTTGTATGCATAAGTGTTTGTAAATTAACTTGGGATGCGTGTAACCTTATGAACTTGTGTAAACGACTACTAAACCACTAAAATGATATTTGGTGACCTCTAATGTACATTTGGACCTTTGTATGATTTATGGTTTATGAAACCCTAATTAATTACGAATACGAGTAAAGTTTACGTGTTTTGCAAATAATAACATAATTGCTCATTAAACCCTAAAATTTGTTAAATGACACTTAAAACCCTAAAATATGATAAGTTGTCATATTTGATCCTAATTTGAAGAATTATGAATTATACCTTAACTTATTCAATTCAAAAAGTTACTAAAATGGGAAACCTGCTAAAAGTGGAAACCTACTAAAAATGGAGAGCCGTCTAAAATGGGTAATCTGACTATAATAAACGTTATTCAATTCGTATAGGTTCCGTGAAGCGGGAGTGATCATCTTGTGACCTTTCTTTTACTGTTTACTTGCTTTGGATAAGGTACAGATATTCTGACCTTTCTCTTAAGGTTTCTCATGATCTCTTACACATCATTTGATCTTTAGCTATTTTGATTACGAACCTTGAACCATTTTATGTGAACCTTTGAATTGAGCCTTTATCATGAACCTTTGCTATGAACCTTTGATTATGAACCTTTGATTATGCTATTCTGATGACTTAGACATTTGCCAAACTTTGACTTTGCCTTTTGACCCTTCAGTTTAATACCCAAGCCATTTTCCCTAGCCATGAAGGTAACATGGCCATGTCATTGATGCACCAATGGCATGACTCCAAGATGGTCGAGTGATGAACCATCCCGTCCCTTTTCTGTTATATGTTTATGAGCTCAAGGATATATGTTTGGCCGCTATGATTTCTGCAGGGGCGTATGGATGCATCCTAGATTTGTTCTGTATATGATATGATATGACATGATTGATTTATTTCTGGTGACTAGTGTTGTGTGCAATACACGCCTTTCACAACTCTGGGAGCTAGCTACTCCATTATGTTACTTATGAAGACCATGATTATGATGTTTATGATATGATATGTTTATGGGCTCGTGGTAGATTTCTGACAACCTTTACACTTTTGATACACCTATATTGTACCTTCTGTTATTCCACAATGCACCATATTCTGTATTTCTCATCTTTAGTTTTCCGTTGATTACGCATTCATTCAGTATCCTTATGTGATTCATCCGACTACCATACTATACTCCAGTTCATTTGATTTGTCATACTCTCCTTCCATTTTGGTTGACTAACAAGCTTATACTTCAGATTACTACTTCATCCGTTTACCCTGCCATTATATGATTAATATGTGACTATCTGTTTACCATGCTATTACGTGACTAATTGATTTACCCGTTTGCCATGCTAGTATGTAATTGTTTGACTCATCCGTTTACCCTGTTATTATATGATTAATATGTGACTATCTGTTTGCCATGCTATTACGTGACTAATTGATTCACCCCTTTGCCATGCTAGTATGTAATTGTTTGACTCATCCGTTTAACCTGCTATTATATGATTAATATTTGACTATCTGTTTGCCATGCTATTACGTGATTAATTGATTCACCCGTTTGCCATGCTAGTATGTAATTATTTGACTTATTCGTTTACCATGTTATACCTCGTTCAGTTATTTTGTGGGCTATGATTATCATTTAGTATTCCTATTTGCTAATTGTGACTACCATTCTTATACTTTTGGTTGGTATTTTTCCGTTGCTTACGATATTGTTTTGGCTTAGAAATTGATGTTTACCTGACTTGTTGATCTACCATGTTTACACTTCTGTTCATGCTACTGGTTGATGAAGGAATATGGTTCAACTTATATTACCCGTCTAGTTGACTTGTTTAGTTTGCCATGCTATATTCTTGTTTAGTTAATTCATTCAATTATGGTGTTCGTTTGGTATTTCTACCGGATACATGTGACTATCATGCTTATCTTCTTTGTTAGTATTTCCATTGGTTATGATACTTGTTCTGCTTATTAGCTGTGGATTATCTCGACTTGTGTGATCGCTATGCTTACATTCAATTTAGTTGCTCACCGCTTATAGAATTCAAACTTAGCTTATATGTATTCTTATTATCTGATTTATTTGTGTTGCCATATTTTGGTTCAGTTGATACGCTGACTGCTATGCTTGTATAGTGTTTGGTTACTTATTTTGTTTATGATACTGTTTATCAACCCCTATTTGTTTATGTTCGGTATATGTATGTTTGGTATTTTATATGTGCGTATATCTATTCGCTGATGTGCTACTTTGTTTTGGTCTCCTTCGATTGTTGTTCTTGTTATCTGTTAATATTTTGTTCTGCAGGTTCCTCATTTTGTTCATTGCTATGACCTTGATATCAGTTTCCTTTGATTCCCTTCATATCTTTATTTTGTTTAGTTTTTATTTTGTCATATCTGTTCACTGGGCTTTTTAAGCTCAACAGACTTTCTTTTCCATCGGCGGTACCTAGTAGGATGTTGGACTTGATGGGTGAGAGTAGGAGCATTTGAGTGAACCGACCCTAGTTTCCTCTCTTATTGGACTCTTTTGAAGATCATTGTTTTGATATTAAATTTTGACATATTAGATTTTGTATTTTTCCTTGTAAGTCATTCGTTTATATGACTTGGTATTTTATTTTATATGAATTCCGCTTGCAAAATTTTATTAGTATGTTCTGATATGACTCCATAATGTGACATTCGGACCCTTGTCGGGTTGGGGTGTTACATCTCCCAATTAGGCTTACAACCCTGACCTAGGCAAAAAGCCTGCATCTAGTCATCATCACAAAAGACAAATGTGACCATCAACCTAGCAATAAAGGGCCTGGGTCAAACCCTGATAGCACAGGCACGGACCAAGGGGACTCAGTTACAAAAAGTCCACCATCACATCATAAGTGCATGATCTAATACTAGACTGGGAGGACTTGATAGCATATCAATATTAATGGCCCAAGCCCATTAATTACACTCTTGGATCAAGCCCATTACCAAGGCCCAATCAACTCCTGATAGAGACCCGACTTAAATCCCAGGTCACATAAAGCTTGGAAAAACCTCTTAGGCCTGAATGAGTAAAGACAAAGCTACTTCTCCCCAACTGGCACTAGCGGTTAAGATGTACCATCTGACATCGAACAGTTAGGACACACGACAAGCACCACTACAAGCTAAAGGACGAATGACATATGTCCTCTTTGTCTGCTATCAGATGATAAACACTTGGCTCTCTGGCAGCCGTTGATCATCCCATAAGGGTTTATCACTAAACCATACAAGTCTCTCTATAAAACGAGAGCAACACATACTATCACATAAGTTTTCATACACTTGGGCAAATACTGCCTTACAGCAGTGTAGCATGGTTCTTATTTAAGTGTTACCCGAGCTTCTTGATATATATCAATCTCATCGGGTCCTCACCGTTCAACACGGGAAACCAAACAACAAAACCATTCCAATCCCATCTCTAAACCGATTTACATACCATACGTAAATAGTTATACAAAATGGTTCTCAACTTCTTAACGCTGCTCGAATAATTGAGATTCTCATAACCAATGTCGCATCTTCCATCATTACCATTATCTTTTAATGGAAGCATCATATGAAAAATCTGAATAGTATGTCCCGTTTTTCAAATATTGTTTTCAAGATTGTTTATACGTTTCAAAAAATTTAGATTTTCATTTTTAAATTTAACAACCTCTTTTGCTTGATCATGTTTAAGATTCTCAAAATTGGAAGTGGTTTTCTGAAGCTTTGAGTTTTCAGATTTTAAATCAGAAATTTCTTTTTTGAGAGCTTTAATATTCGTTGAATATTCTAAACTATGTTTTTCAAAATTTGCTATTGATCTCTTTTCTTGATAAATTGCTTCAGCATAAACGTTTTTTACTTTTTCTTTTCTGATTAAAAAGGATTTGGTAGACTCTTCATATTTCAAATAATCTATGATTCGTTTCTCTAAAACATAATTCCTTTCTTTTTCAATCACTTGAGTTTGAAGTTTTGAAAGTTTCTCTTTAAGAGATTTATATCAATCAATTGACCTATATTTCCATATTATATCATGCTAAAAATATTTCTCTTTTCATGTAATTTTCATATGATTTCGATCTTGTGAAGATAAATGATCTATAGTAGGATCTCCATCTCAACAAGCTTGATGTACTTAAAAATATATCGTATTTATCCAAATACACTTAAACATGATCGACCACATTCAAGTTTTTTCTCATTTCTTTTGGTCTTTTAGACTAGGCCTAATAGGGTGTCTTTGGACACGTTATTCCTCCCCCAGTGACAATTCCTCTTTAATACACCCCCTCCCTTAGGATGTGTCTTACACCAGTTTTATGGAGATGTTCGTTATGGCCATGACCAACATATGATATTGTTGTGGCCTTGTGTGTATGTGCATAAATGTTTTCAATACTTTACTTACTTGCACATTGATATATATTGTTTGCATTTATACAAAATTGTTAATTAACTTGAACTTAACTCACATAAATTGTAAAAGAATGTATTCACACCCCTCTACGATTATATAGAAACTAATGTGGCTAATTCAATATTGCCTCACAATAGTATGTGTTTATACAATTTTGATTCTGGACAATTTAACATCTAAAATTTTGAATCTCTTATGTTTTATATCAATCAATTTGATTTGTATTTTCATATTATACCATGCTTAAAACATTTCTTTTTCCATATAACTTTCATATGATTTCGATCTTGTGAAGATAAATGATCCATACTAAGATCTCCATCTTTACAATATTGATATATTAGTCTGAAAGAAACATCTATCATATTTATCCAAATAAACTTGAACCTGATTGACCACATTCAATTTTTTCTCGTATCTTTCAGTGTTTTAGGCTAGGCGTAATGGGGCACCTTTGGAAGCGTTTCCCCCGAATGACACATAATCTTTAAAACACCCCCCTTAGGACGTGTCTTACACCAGTTTTGTGGAGATGTTCGTCTTGGCCAAGACTGACATGTTATGTTGTTTTGGCTGTATGGCTATGTGTGTAAACTCTGTTAGGAATTAGAAATTCCATAGTGAAGAGTCAGTCACCCCAAATATAATCTAGCATAAGTTAGCTCGTAGACATATCATTATTTACGTGTTTATTAGTTAGTTATTAGCTTAGTTTAGCTTAGAGTAACACCGTGGAGGAAGGACGGGTCTTTACCCACTGTATGCCTGATCCATAGTCCGACAGGAGGACGTTTAGGTTGTAACTATAAATACCCCTTCCATCCTTGGATGGGGTGGAACTTCTTAATCTAATCTTCTTCTTTTTGTTTTTACTCTCTCTCTCTCTAGAATTCCCTCTCTACTCTCTTCATCTCTCTAAACATGGCACTCTTGTATCATCATAATCCTAGACCACCCGAATCATCAAACAACATAAAATGAATGATCCTACAATTGGCATCAGAGCCCAGGTTATGTTATTTTGATGATTTTCATGGTTTTTGAAGCGGTTTTTGTATGCGGTTTGGTTGATTCTTGTATGTGATTTGTATTGCTTTGATGCGGTTTGATACGGGTTGTGTTAGTTGATTGATTTCTTGTGGTTCGAATCATTGTTTAAGCTATTTTTTTTACATCGAGTTTATAGTCGTTTGATAACAGTTTTATACAAGTTTATTTGTATCCTATGGTCAAAAAAATGTCATGCTCTTTATTTTTATGGTTGTCACAATCTGTGGTCACTTTTGTCCAATCACAGTTTTTGATAACTATTCTTATATCTTGATATTTTTTGCACCAACCTGTGAACACTTTGTGGTCAACTCATCAATACATTTGGTCAAACGGGGCATAATTGAAGTGTTGTTATGTCACTTTTTATGGGTTTGGTTGAAACATTCTTGGATGTGTTTTGTCATACTCTGCTATGCGGTTTGTTAAACAGATGTGTTTTGACCAACTCTATGCGATTTGAACGTGATGCGTTTTGACAACCTTGCATGTGGTTTGTCAAAATAGAATGAAAGCGGTTTGTTAAAAACTTTAAGCGTTTTGACCTTAAAGAAAACCTAAGATGCGTTTTGTCAAACCTTATGCGGTTTGACTATCTTATGCGGTTTGTTGACCATTCAATACCAATTACCAATACTCAAGCAAGACCTCAGTAATATACATCATCGATCCATGAGTCAACTTAACTGTGCAAGACCATTCTCAAACTGAAATAATACAAGTGAACGAGCATAAGGACATGTGACTCGATCCAAAACCAAATCCAACTTCTACAACTAAACTCACCTCCATCTCAATCAAGACTCAAAGAACATAAGTAAATACTAATGATCTCAGAATCATTTCAAACTTTCTCTCAAATCTTTTTGAAGATTTTTTTTGTTTGAAATCAAATCATCGTTGATGAGTTTATGAAACCATGTGTTTCATTCAATATCCGAGTACGAAATATAAAAAGATGTGTTATTTTCGTTCTTTAATTCGCTCATGGACCATAACCAATACACGAAAAACAACTCCAAACCCTACCTGAGACCTCAGAAACAAAAATCTTGAAGCCTCTTGATTCATATTGAGTTGAAACTGAATACTTTTAGGTCCGAATGTGTTTGGGTTTGTGATATTCTTCACTATGGTCATGTGAGATGATGTTGATTAGATGTGTTTGATGATGCGTTATCAGATTCGGTTTGGTGAGATGAGAGCAGTTGAAGGAGGAATACTTTTGTGAGAGTGAGATTAGGTTTTGAGATAAATGAGTGTATATTTAGGGTATTAGATTTAATACCGGTTATTATAAGGTTTGGAGTTTAGGATCTGTGATTTCATTTTCAATCGGACCTCACATGGGCTTTTGGGCCTCTAACCGGTGCTGAAATGCATTGTGGATCGTGGGCTTCACAGATATTGGGTTATATCATTTGGATTGTTTGTGTATTATATGGACTAGGCTTGAAGCTGTAATTCAAATACTTGGTCAATCACAAATGTGTTATCCGAATTTATTTTTGGATTTACATTTGATATTATTTGATATAATGATTATCACAATATTAGACTGATGTGATATAATGGTTATCACAAATGTGTCACCCTTGAAGCTGTAATTCGAATACTTTGGTTTATGTATTTTCACGGAATATATTATGTCTCGGCTTGAGTTGACTATTGAACAATGGTGACTACGGAGTTGTTTGTACGGTATTTCTCATTTGGGTTTGAAGTGAAGTCTTTCGGGCGAGTTTACTTATTTTCGTCTTCTTTCTTTCTACCCTTCCGCGAAGACGACTTGTTTGAGCATTTATAGAGTGTGATAAAGACTTGGCTATTTAGTTACTTTTGTGATTCTTTCTCCTTAACCCACAACGTAGCTATCACTTTGGTGTCTCACACAGTTGAGGATACGTCAATAGGTTTTGTACATTGGGTACACCGTATCTTTTCCACGGGGATTGGTACAAGTTTAAGTAACAAATCTGGGGAATCCTACTTCATGTTCAAGTTTGATATATCAGGTTTACTTCACCAAGTGGTCACAACAATAGCCGTCAGAATATGTGGAAAATGGGTTTACCAAAGTATTTATTGGATGAGATGTGATCAGCAATTTAGTTACTTTTGTGATTCTTTCTCCTTAACCCACAACGTAGCTATCACTTTGGTGTCTCACATAGTTGAGGATACGTCAATAGGTTTTGTACATTGGGTACACCGTATCTTTTCCACGAGGATTGGTACAAGTTTAAGTAACAAATCTGGGGAATTCTACTTCATGTTCAAGTTTGATATATCAGGTTTACTTCACCAAGTGGTCACAACAATAGCCGTCAGAATATGTGGAAAATGGGTTTACCAAAGTGTTTATTGGATGAGATGTGATCAGCAATTCCCACAGAATAATCGACGCAACAGAATGTCAATTATACTACACAGTCTAAGCAAAATCTTTCAAGAAAATCTTTAACGTCAGTCATGATCTTTCAAGATATTTGCTTATGACAAGAACTTCTCGTGCAAATGGTCGTACACGTTATGATGCTTCCGAAAGTTCGAAACCATCATGGGGGAGAAACGTGTACTTTGATGCTTTACGGTCAACCTCAGGGGGAAGTAGTGTATACTACTCGACTTAGTATGGTTTGTGAAGTTGTCTTCATATGGGTAAAGAATTGTTGATGATATTGTTGAGGATAGAGAAGAATCGTTGATGAACCGCTGCATGTTCCCCTAAAACAGAAATTCACCGAAACCAAAGTCGTCATAAAACATTCAAGCTAACATTGTTTACGGTTTTGTCTTGATTTTGTAAAATCATGAAAGAATCTATTTCTCGGTTTAAATCATAGATTTGTAAAATCCCGTGACAATGGAATCATCCGGTAATAGTAAAGTGCATTTCGGATCTATCTTACGGTTTATTCTTGGTTTTGTAAAATCCCATGAAGAAACTATTTCTCGGTTTAAACCATAGAATTGTAAAATCCCGTAATGATGGAACCATCCTAAAGAAACGAAAGTGTATTTCGAGATCTTATCTGATGCTGGTGCTACGGTTTCTACTTCGAAGAAGGGATAAAAGGGTGTACTTCATGAAATGGGTGATTGTTTGGAGTGTCTTCATGGCAGTTTGGTTATTACATGGTTTTACGGGGTTATATGCTTTAAACCATGGTCGGGATGAAACCATTATCATAGTTCACTTTAAACGTCAAAGGAGGCTAGATTTGAGCTTTAAACCACAAGATGTGACAACGGCGTTAATTCATTATTATTTATTTGAGGTTGAAGTGAAATATCACGAGCGAGTGTACTTAGTATCTGAAGGTATCGGGGATGGTTGGATGAAGATTCTTCAAGATACTTGTTCGAGCTTTTAATATTTTCAAAAACGAAGACTTGGAAATCTAGTTATTTTTGGGTGATTTTTCCTTTTCTTTTACCACTTGGGGGAATTGGGCTCTTACCACCACAAAATAACTATCACTTTAAGGAGTTACGCTGTAGTGCTCAGTGTCACATTGAATTGTGGATTTTCAAGAGGTTATGTACGTCTTATACTTGTTGGTTGAAGAGTATAGAGTACTTAGAGATTCAAAAGGGCATGAATTCTAGGCACCGCTCTTTGTTACATATGTGCAAGTTTAAGTCACGAGTTCGGGTTAGTTTACTTCAAGATCAAATTCATCATATTGGGTTTTCTCCATCAGCTGTCACAACAAAAAGCCTACTGAATGATAATGGGGTTGATAACAAGTTTTCCAAGAGAGATTGAAAAGAGAGAGAAATTATGACGTTTGAATACAACAGTTCAAGCCTCGTTCTCTAAAGAAAAGAAAAGTGTACATTTCAGTGTGCTTTATCTTCGAAAGAAGAGAAATCTTCTTATGACGTTTGAACACAACAGTTCAAGCCTCGTTCTCTAAAGAAAAGAAAAGTGTACGTTTCAGTGCACTTTATCTTCAGAAGAAGAGAAATCTTCTTATTATGACCATTCTCATCAACATGCTTCATACTTTTTCCACGCGCTTTCAGTTATCAAGTGAGCCGGACTATCGTTGCTAGTTCTCCTATTCCACTTGCTCAATTAAAATGGCGATGGCGACATCATTTTCAACCTTTGAGGGCGAGAAGTGTGAAGAGACTACATTTTAAAGATATTCACTTGTTTAATCAAGAATGGCATATCCATATGCAATTCTTGAGGGGGAGAAAAAGTATGATAATTCTACATGTTGAGTTATATTTGAGAATATATGGTCATACGGCTCCTAACTCATGTAAGAACCGAGCTTCTTCTCATCGGGTCATCTTTACATGGAGTTTCTTCTAAGAGCCATTGGTTGACATCTTCTCACGAGCTGATATGATTAATGACAAAGTGTTTCCAGTTGCGGGGTTGATTTCCTTGATGAACATCTTTCTGTTCTTGTTTGATTGGGAGGGATTTTAGTTAAGGGGATTTGCTATTTGTAAGTTAACGGGAATGCATTTGATGAGAAGAAGATGTTAACTTTCTATTTCCTAAACGGACAATTTAGAAGAAGGTCGAGTCTACAGTCTATTCTACATTTTATGCTACATGTTAGAAGACTAAAGACGTATTGCATTTAATGATCTAAAGACTTCTTAATCCGGACTGAGAAGATCACTTGAAATATTTGTCAGTTTAGGGGAGAGCACTAATTGGGGGAGAGTGAAAAGCCTGATTTAATCCCCAATTAGATTGCTCACATTGTTTCTTCAGCAAGTTGATCCTCACAAATATATTTGAGCTAATGGTCTTCTCAAAAGATTTCAAGTAACTGGGCTTATAATGTGTTGCTGATTCTGAAGTATCAAAACCAGCAAGGGGGAAGAAGACACGCATCTAAACACGAGTAAACTTGATGAACTTAATACTTCTAAGTGATTGAAGAAATCCGGAAGACAAATGTCATTACCGCGAGAGAAACTCAAGGTTTGACTCATGGCGTTTAGTGTTCTTATTCCAACTATGTGGGGAAGAGATGGAAGAGTTAGTTTCGGTGATAAAAGAGGTACACAAGTGTGTGATGATTTCAATGTTATCGCAATCATAAGGGAGAGAAATGTGTACATTGGGGACGCTTCAGTTGCTTCACTTGAGAGCTTAATCATGATTCGTAGATATAATCAATTAATCCGGAGATGACATCCAGAGATAATCGGTGATTGAGATGCTACTTGATGTTATTGGTTATTCTTTCTCGGGCATTTGGGTACTTCGGTTCTTGAGCTTCATACACTATCATCGAGGAGAGAAAAGTATACATCGGGGTTATTCTTTGGCTATTGGACTTAATCTGCTACTTCGATGGTATAAGTTTCTCTGTCTTCGGTATATGTGTGACAACCCGTACTTTCGTGTCATTTCTCGACACCGCTCATGTCTCATTATTTCAACATTTATAGTAAACTTGGTTTACTTGTTTCAAATTCAGAACCTTGGAGGTTTAGCGGCTAATTCATGATCATGACATCACGCATACATTTCATATGGATTATGATTAGTCTACATTTCATTGACATCATGTGCATCTCATTAGTACATTCACGACATTTCATTTCACCTTCAACGCTGTAATTTTTATTTAATAAACTTTATCGCGTGAGTTATTATTTTGTATATTTAACCTGTTACTTTCAAAAATGATCCCGAGGTATTTTTAAACTTACATTTGGTTTATAAAACTATATTTTTAGTTTTCCTAGTGTTTCAAATTTATTTGGTACTTAAATCGTTAAAATTTAATTATTACGTGCTTTTTTAAAAATTATACGATAATTATTTTATCACTCAATTTTCACAAGGAAAGTATTTTTACAATTTTATCACCTCAATACAATCTATTTTGATTTACTAAAACTTACTTGTACCTAAAGACTACCTTTTACCTTACAAGTTACAACTAATTACACATTTTTATTTAACAAGTTTTACACAAATTTATTTATACAAGATTTAAAAAAAATGAATTGAGAGACAACCCTCCCAAAACCGCCATAGGGAGGGTGGCCAATAAATGTAGTAAGGTGCATGTTTTTTTCTAATAATTCAAGTATACTAAAGTCTTACTTCACAAGTAGATTTTCTCATAGTTTCAAGTGTTAAACAAAACTTTTCTCTTTTCCTTTGGGTCTTCAAGAACCGCCACATCAAGAACAACCAAGGGATCAAAGTTTTGCAAAATCAAGTGTTATTACAACCTAGTTATATCCTTTTTATGGTTTTGAAATAAAACCAAGGATATTTAAGTTTAATCCTTGTTACCTACACCTCTTCATTATCACTAGTAAGCATGTTTTATCATTTTCATGTTTCCTTTTCATTTTCATATGTTCCTTTTCATTTTTGGAGCTTATATGCATGATATGTGATTTATACCATTTATTTTATGATTTTAGAAGTTATATATACATATTGGTCATCCTATAAATATTCCCATGGTAATCTTTGGTCTTGATGGTGATTAGAACCCATGACACCCTAAGAAGGTGTATGGTAGGATTAGATTAGTTTTGGAGTTGATTTGAAGGGATTAGAATAGGTTTTGTCCGAGAAAACTATTTTCGATAACTATATTTTAGGTTCTGTCCTTGTTTCAATTTCTGGAAAACCTGCTGATGGTACGAAACTTTGGCCTTGATATTTAGAAAATATACTTTAAAACGAATCCGTGGCCTTTTGAACGGATAAAAACGGAGTTATAACGGTTGGTGAATTTTTAAAGTTTGACGACTAAATAAATACTTTTCAGAAAATTCAGCTTGCGCTTTTAGTTTGTTCGGGTCAAAACGAGCCTTAAGCTTCACAAATTATTTCGACTTATCAAAAATATATTAGTTTACTTCGATACGAGCTAAGGACATATTATACGAGAAAACGGATTTGAAACGACAAATATATGCACGTTTTCATAAAGTTACCGAAAAACTATATTATTTTTACGCTACAAGTATTTCATTAGTTGTAACGACCATGTTTGCGGTTGCTTTTAACTATGATGTGAAACTTTTAGAACGAAATGTCTTCTATTAAAATCAAGTTCACCGCCATATTTTTCAAAACAAAAGCCGTTTGTCAAGCGGAGTCATAGTAAATTATTTACGGATGTTCAAACTTGGCGAAACTCATTTTCTTCACACAATTAGCAAAACCACCATCTTTAGCCCTTGATATCTTTATGATCGAGACCTTTGAACGAAAACTCTGAACTGAAACTTCTAGATATCGATACAAACTTTCCAAAACCGTCGAGTTCGTTTCTAACGATCGACGACACCGCTTATGCGACTAGTTTTCCAAAGCCATTTTGTTAATTTCATGATTTTTCCGACGACATTGTTTTGCGATTTAAAAGTGGTAATTTCACCAAAAATCATTATAAAACCATTATAGGATGACATTTTGACGTAAAAACATGTAAAGTCATTTTGAAGGGTCAAGACGTCAAAAGAGTATTTTTCGACGACGAGTAATATTTTCAAAACCCGTAAATGGTATAAATAACATACGGTGCATGCATAACATTACATTGCAACTCATGACGTATCATATCCTTCACAATAGGTCAAGATTAACGTATCACATTACATCTCGGTGTACTCACTTTTGTCTTCGCATCATTCCACCAGTGAGTTTTCATAGCCCCTACTTTTACTTGTTTTCATAATCGTTTGGGGAGATACATGCTCAACTATTTTCATAACTATCATGATTATTTGAAACTACATGTTTAATCGAATCGAATGCTTAGTCATGCGTAGTAAATGCTTTGCCACACTTAGAACTTCCATATCATATTCATTGAGCTAATGGTCTTGGTATATTCATTGAGCTAACGGACTTGGTATAATATTGATCTAACGGACTTGGATAATGTTGAGCTAACGGTCTTGGTATAACATTGGGCTAACGGACTTGGTATATTCATGTACTTGGTACAATCATGGACTAACGGTCTTGGAACGATTTGATCAACACTCATACTTGTTATATCAAGTAACTATTGATACATTAAGTTAGACACTATTTTGTGAATTCATTTGACGATGCGGGCTTGAACATACACTATACACACTTTGGCAATGGGTTGTGAATACACAGTTGCAAGTTTTGTATGGTGGAACTTGAACCGAGTGGATTTACGATGCCTTTGCTGCATAAACGATTTTGAAAGGCTTTACATTTCAATTCAAACTCTATGAACTCACTCAACCTTTGTGTTGACACTTTTAGCATGTTTTATCTCGGTATCTAAGGCATTCACTTCATGGCATGCATTTGGACACATCATGGAGTCGCGATGACGACGCTGTCTCACTTGGGTTTTACGTACTTTAAAACATCGCTTGAATTGTAACAAACTTACATGTTGATTTTCATTTGGGACCTACTTTGTAAACTCGGATCATGTTCTTTTCAAACGACACTTTAGGTCGTTCAATATAACTCGTGATTGTGGTGCTATGACAACAATCCCGTGAATTCCATTCACGCAAAACAGTAATTGGGGTGTGACAGATTGGCATCGAGCTTGATTATAGAGAACTAGGTTGCATCATTGACCCTAGACTATAACTACATTATCATAGCATCTCATCATTTCATCACAAGTGCATGTTCACTTTACATGCGGTTTTTACGTACATTTTCGAGTTATTCACTTTCATTTCACATCGATTGTCACATGGATGCCCTTAAATGCCCATTCCATTATTCTTTCTTCATACTCTAATGTGGAGAATTCCTTGTCATTCCCTATCACAATTTCCACATCAATCGACTTGTCACCGATAACGCCGAATGCCGAGATAAACTTTTAAATAGGCGAAGTCGCTCTCACTCCTTTGTTTCACCACTAACATGTCGAGTTACACTTTATTCACACATTAAGTCTCTAAACCATCATACATTGAAGCACTTACAACACCTCATAACCTATCTTTTCTAAACCGTCGATCATTTTGAAAAATAACCTCAAACTCATCGTTTATCACATTTCTTTGAAGCGCTTATTATTAACATCGATTTTGCTACGCCTCACATTTCCTCTTGTTTTGAAGAAGATATGGCATCAAGAAAGCTATAGTTGAAATGACCCAAGCGGCTATTCGGTTAGTGAATGATAGCATTGCTAATGCTCTAAGAGTTGAAAGGAAAGCACAAGGCCGCCGAGGCCGCTGATCGGACGTCAGAGCCGCTAGGCTAGTCACTTCATCGAAATGCCGGAGGATCCGGAGTTAAGAAATGTTCGTACAAGGATTTCAAAGTGGTGAGCCCACGAAATTTAGAGGTACCGAGGAGCTACAAGCAATGGTTCGATGGTTTGAAAAATTGGAATCGTGTTTTGCTATGTAACCGTCCTGGATGATAGTAAAGTTAAATTTGCTACGAGCACATTACTCGATGGAGCATTATCGTGGTGGAATTCTTATGCTCAACCGATTGGGATGGAGAATGCTTTCAAGCTTACTTGGGAGCAATTTAAGGGTTTGGTGACTAAGAAGTTTTGTCCACGCACGAAATCAAAAAGTTGGAGACGGAGTTCTATGAATTAGTAACCATTGGGTACGATATTGACACTTACATTCGAGATTCCAAGAATTGGCCGTGTTATGCCCGCCCATGGTTTCGATAATGAGAAGTTGCTAGAGGCTTTCATCTGGGACTTCGAAATTATTCAAGGCGATGACTTCTTCCTGACCGCAAACGATTGAGGAAGCTATTCGATTGACTCAAAGCTCATGGCCCGTAGTGAAGAGAGGCAAGTACCCCAACACTAACCAAAACAACAACAACCCCAACAAGCGCACAACTACTACAATAACCAAAACAACAACAACAACGGCGATAACCAAATCAACCACAACAAAAGAAAATGGGAAAACGACCAAGGAGATTATAACAACAACAACCAAAACCGCAACACTAACCATCATCAACAATGTAAAGAGGGCAAGAAACCGCAATGGTATATGTTGTTGCACTGAAGAAGGCGAGGTTACTTGGAACCTACCCACTATGTAATCGATGTAAGTATCATCACACGGTCTTTGTCCGCTAAGTGCTACAAGTGTCAAAAACTAGGACACCATGCCGTGAATTGTAGAGGCAAGACTATAGTTACGTGTTTCGGATGTGGGAGCAAGGACACTATAGAAACCAATGTCCTCAAAACCAAGGTCAACAAGTCGAAGGTGCTCATGGAATGTTTATATGTTGAAGGAGGAGGAGGAGCTCGTCAAGGTATCAACGACGCGGAAGATCAAGAAGTTCGGAAACTATGATTTTATTTCTCCTTATGTACTAAGTTTATGTTTTCCATCGCATCCGAATCTTTATAACCTAAGATGTACTACTTTTTTGAACCACTCGTTGTAAAATACTCTCATCTATCGTACTTTATTTTCTTTCCGATTTGTTATCATTTACGAGGATTTTAATTTTTTACTTTAACTATCATTTTAACGACACTTCTCCATGTCTTCTCCTCGATGTTCATCACAATTTTAACATCGGTTGACTCAACACCAAACAACATATGAGTCGATTAGTCCAAGCATTGCATAGTTACTCTAAATTATACATAGCCCGATCACCTATGTCTAATTCAGAAGAATCATGCATTGAAGGGGTAGTAGTCTTATATGTAAGCAATTCCGTAATCGAGCCAAATTTTCAAAAGATTTTCTTCAAACCACTTGTTTCCGCTTGATCCGCGTGACGCTCTTGTTTGATGAGTTGCAAAGATCGAGCTAGAAACAAGTTGTTACCTAAACCGATTTAGCCTAATCTCATGACAGTTCTTGTTTGATGAGTTGTGAGATTAAGTAAAAATCGGTCACCAAAAGTCTTTTGAGGGTTTTGCTCGAATGGGAAAGTTTGCTACATCAAACCCTAAACCCGTTAGACCTAATAACGATTGAATTCTGTGGACTGAATTCCTTTTGATGGGCGAATGTGACAACCCGTACTTTCGTGTCATTTCTACACCGCTCATGTCTCATTATTTCAACATTTATAGTAAACTTGGTTTACTTGTTTCAAATTACGAACTTGAGGTTTAGCGGCGAATTCATGATCATGACATCACGTACATTTCATATGGATTATGATTAGTCTACATTTCATTGACATCATGTGCATCTCATTAGTACATTCACGACATTTCATTTCACCTTCAACGCGTAATTTTTTATTTAATAAACTTTATCGCGTGAGTTATTATTTTGTATATTTAACCCGTTACTTTCAAAAATGATCCCGAGGTATTTTAAACTTACATTTGGTTTATAAAACTATATTTTTAGTTTTCCTAGTGTTTCAAATTTATTTGGTACTTAAATCGTTAAAATTTAATTATTACGCGTTTTCTTAAAATTATACGATAATTATTTTATCACCAATTTTCACAAGGAAAGTATTTTTACAATTTTTATCACCTCAATACAATCTATTTTGATTTACTAAAAACTTACTTGTACCTAAAGACTACCTTTTACCTTACAAGTTACAACTAATTACACATTTTTATTTAACAAGTTTTACACAAATTTATTTATACAAGATTTAAAAAAAAAATGAATTGGAGAGACAACCCCTCCCCAAAAACCGGCCATAGGGGAGGGTGGCCAATAAATGTAGTAAGGTGCATGTTTTTTTTTCTAATAATTCAAGTATACTAAAGTCTTACTTCACAAGTAGATTTTCTCATAGTTTCAAGTGTTAAACAAAAACTTTCTCTCTTTTCCTTTGGGTCTTCAAGAACCGGCCACATCAAGAACAACCAAGGGGATCAAAGTTTTGCAAAATCAAGTGTTATTACAACCTAGTTATATCCTTTTTATGGTTTTGAAATAAAAACCAAGGATATTTAAGTTTAATCCTTGTTACCTACACCTCTTCATTATCACTAGTAAGCATGTTTTTATCATTTTCATGTTTCCTTTTCATTTTCATATGTTCCTTTTCATTTTTGGAGCTTATATGCATGATATGTGATTTATACCATTTATTTTATGATTTTAGAAGTTATATATACATATTGGTCATCCTATAAATATTCCCATGGTAATCTTTGGTCTTGATGGTGATTAGGAACCCAGAAAACCCTAAGAAGGTGTATGGTAGGATTAGATTAGTTTTTGAGTTGATTTGAAGGGATTAGAATAGGTTTTGTCCGAGAAAACTATTTTCGATAACTATATTTTAGGTTCTGTCCTTGTTTCAATTTCTGGAAAACCTGCTGATGGTACGAAACTTTGGCCTTGATATTTAGAAAATATACTTTAAAACGAATCCGTGGCCTTTTGAACGGATAAAACGGAGTTATAACGAAGCCGTGGTGAATTTTTAAAGTTTGACGACGAAATAAATACTTTTCGAAAATTCAGCTGCGCTTTTAGTTTGTTCGGGTCAAAACGAGCCTTAAGCTTCACAAATTATTTCGACTTATCAAAAATATATTAGTTTATGATCTAAGCTAAGGACATATTATACGAGAAAACGGATTTGAAACGACAAATATATGCGTTTTTCATAAAGTTACCGTAAATATTATTTTCGAAAAACTATATTATTTTTACGCTACAAGTATTTCATTAGTCAGAACGACCAACTGTTTTAACTATGATGTGAAACTTTTAGAACGAAATGTCTTCTATTAAAATCAAGTTCACCGCCATATTTTTCAAAACAAAAGCCGCTTGTCAAGCTTGAGTCATAGTAAATTATTTACGGATGTTCAAACTTGGCGAAACTCATTTTCTTCACACAATTAGCAAAACCACCATCTTTAGCCCTTGATATCTTTATGATCGAGACCTTTTGAACGAAAACTCTGAACTGAAACTTCTAGATATCGATACAAACTTTCCAAAACCGTCGAGTTCGTTCTCTAACGATCGACGACACCGCTTTTGCGACTAGTTTTCCAAAGCCATTTTGTTAATTTCATGATTTTTCCGACGACATTGTTTTGCGACGAAAAGTGGTAATTTCACCAAAATCATTATAAAACCATTATAGGATGACATTTGACGTAAAAACATGTAAAGTCATTTTTGAAGGGTCAAGACGTCAAAAGAGTATTTTTCGACGACGAGTAATATTTTCAAAACCCGTAAATGGTATAAATAACATACGGTGCATGCATAACATTACATTGCAACTCATGACGTATCATATCCTTCACAATAGGTCAAGATTAACGATCACATTACATCTCGGTGTACTCACTTTTGTCTTCGCATCATTCCACCAGTGAGTTTTCATAGCCCTACTTTTACTTGTTTTCATAATCTGTTTTGGGGAGATACATGCTCAACTATTTTCATAACTATCATGATTATTTGAAACTACATGTTTAATCGAATCAATGCTTAGTCATGCGTAAAGCTTTTGCCACACTTAGAACTTCCATATCATATTCATTGAGCTAATGGTCTTGGTATATTCATTGAGCTAACGGACTTGGTATAATATTGATCTAACGGACTTGGATAATGTTGAGCTAACGGTCTTGGTATAACATTGGGCTAACGGACTTGGTATATTCATGTACTTGGTACAATCATGGACTAACGGTCTTGGAGCGATTTGATCAACACTCATACTTGTTATATCAAGTAACTATTGATACATTAAGTTAGACACTATTTTGTGAATTCATTTGACGATGTGGCTTGAACATACACTATACACACTTTGGCAATGGGTTGTGAATACACAGTTGCAAGTTTTGTATGGGCGGAACTTGAACCGAGTGGATTTACGATGCCTTTCTTTGCATAAACGATTTTGAAAGGCTTTACATTTCAATTCAAACTCTATGAACTCACTCAACCTTTGTGTTGACACTTTTTAGCATGTTTTATCTCGGTATCTAAGGCATTCACTTCATGGCATGCATTTGGACACATCATGGAGTCGCGATGACGACGGCGTCTCACTGGGTTTTCGTGCTTTAAAACATCGTTTGAATTGTAACAAACTTATTTACGCACAAGTTGATTTTCATTTGGGACCTACTTTGTAAACTCGATTGTTTTATTAAATCAAACGATGTTCTTTTCAAACGACACTTTAGGTCGTTCAATATAACTTGTGATTGTGGTGCTATGACGATCAATCCCGTGAATTCCATTCATTTGCCAAAGCAGTAATTTGGGGTGTGACAATGTGTATTCGGGTTCGTGAGCTCTGTTCTAAGAAACCGATCGCATCAATTCATCTACTTGGGGGAAGTGGTCTCTTGACAACTTTTTGGTATGGATCACTTCAGACTTCAGTGGAAAAGGAATTTGAGAAGATTATTTAAATGTGGGATGATACGTTGCTGTTCTTCTACCTTGATGATATAACCCCGAACGAAGAATCATAAAGATCATTCTTAAATGGAGCAGCAAGATCGATGATAATGGTATGCTTCTATGTGCACCTGGCTAAGGCAAGCTTGAAATAGAGCTTCGAATCTGCTCAACAAAAGGATTTTCGGTTTTCGGGGAAGCTACCAAAGTCTCACTTTCAGATGGTTCAATTTCTTTCTTCTATTCAAGAGCCTCGGAAGCTTTGGTGGTGAAAGTTTAAGAGATGATGACTTCTATCTTCTTCAACGGGGCTGTTCGATATCCTTATCTTGGTACTTGTATCATCATCTTTCTTAAACTATATCATCTACTCTATCTTTGTGTATATTTATCAGAAAATCAAAATACAAAAATATAAAACCAACAAAAAGAAAATAGAAAAATATAAAACCTACAAAAATCCATAAAAATCAAAAAATTTTGAAAAAGACAAAAAATATTGTTTTTTAAAGACGTGTCTTCTGGTATCGATAACATCTACATCTTAGAAATGTCATTCAATAATGGCACGGGACCATAGATGAAGTTCGAGCGGGAGGTTTAAATATTCTTTTCAAAACATGTCTCAAACTATGGCTTGCGTTATTTCGATCAGTAACCGTGCTTAACTATGGTTTGCTATTATTTCAAATAGCAACCCGATCTTCAAGAAAGGAAAGTGTTGCGCTAAACTAATTTTCAAAAAGTTCGTGCACTTATCCTAAAATAAAATGAGGAAAGTATGTCGAAGGACTCATTGTTCCTACTCAAATATTTTCCTTCTAAAATTCTTGAGAAAAATATTTGTTTTAAAAAATTGTGGTAAATGAGTTGCATAAAATCAATCGAATCGAATTTTCATAAATTTTCAAAACGCAATCAATGACTTGACATGGTTAAAACTTTTTATGAAATGAGTCATTGATTGAGAGGAGAATGTTTTCAAATCTATATCATCTAACAGGCTTTCTTAATCATCCCACGTGCTTGTCGAAACGATATTTGCCTATGTTGAAGGACTAGGAATCTAGGATATGATTGTTAGAATTAGATGACTATAGTTTGATAATGTTAGGACCGAAAAACATAAAGATTTATGTGGTTTGGAGGTCTAGGTTGGTGGAAGAAGATGAAGTGATTCATCTTTCTAGAGAGAGAAAGTAGTGAGAGGAGGAGAAAACACAAAGATGAGTTTATTGAAGAGAAACAATACACTAACTAAATGATTCACCTCACCCCTCATGGAGAGTCATGAGGGTATTTATAGGCTCAACTTGCTACAACTTTGCCACTTAAGCGATACTAGTCCCTACGGGCAAAGTATACTACGCATCTAGTCCAATTCGCGTAAGTGGCGTTATCTTTATAAAAAGCGAGGCTAACAATCTCTCCAAGATATCGTCACACGTGAATGGTTACAATGAGACCTATAAATACAAAACAAAGTAAATTCGAAGTAACGAACAATGTTGACTTTGTTGAAGCGCAGAGTCTCTATAGTCTGAATCTTGAGGCAAACTTGAAGTTCTCCTTCCGACGATCTCGGCATTTGATCTTTGGCGCCGACCGCACAAATCCTTGTAGCTCGAACTTCAAGCTGTAATGGTCTAGTTAGGTTATTACTCCTCCTAACTAGCGAGCTTTTTGCTCCCTCCTGAACCGACAACACTCTTCCAACACGCGTGGAGAAAGTAGACTCTTCTAGCATAATGGTTGTCGATTACGGGAACATCGTAACAACATAACTCACTTAGTATTGCATCCAAGTTGGTAAAAAGCCCCGATGTACAAACACTACTTCTCCTTCTTCGGTCTTAAGTACAAATCCCTTCGTAATCCAATCACGGAAGATGAAATACCAACTTCTCCCTCCTGATGGTTGCGAGCTATCGGAATCATCATAATGTTGCGTACATGCCGTATACCATTTTCTTGATGCAATATTAAACCTTAGCTTGATCAAAATTCTGTGAGAATATGTCGCAAAAATACTCTCAATAATTTTCTCAAACCAACCTGAAAACGAACCTCCTTTTGATTCACCGGCTAATAGTAATGACCACATATGGAGATAACCCGATACGACTAACTTGAAAAGGAAGTAAACATCCCAACTTTGTGACTTACTGCTTGTTTAAATTCTTGAACAATCCACAACGGCGTGTGACATCGAGCACTACAACGTAACTCCTTAAAGTGATAGTTATACACGCGTGAGCACTACAACGTAACTCCTTACATCGATTATAACCGATTGTCAATTCATAATGTGCCCCAACAAGTTATCTTGAGACATGCAACCAACCAACCAACGTCTCAAAGATAAAGAAGATCACCCGTGAAATGTCAATTCAATTTTGCATCAATAATACCGTACAAAAACCCCGTAATCATTTTTCAAATTTCGCTCAAGCCGTGAATCTGTATCCTTCCGTGAAAATATACCATACCAAAAAATAACACTCTTTTACCCAATTATCAAACATTTTAAATCCAAATAATTCAAATCGGATTATAAATGAATTTGATAGTCGAATGCATAATACATATTCAATCAAGAACCAATCTATTATCCGTAGTAGTACCGGCCCGATCCACGGTTGAAATTCACCACTCGAATTCAATATCAAAGCCTACGATAGATCCGATGGTTGAGGCCCAATCAACGAAATGCAAACCCGATCCAACTAAAAGGTCTTAACCGGTATAAAACACAATGCCCTAATCTTTAGGTCATTACATTAACCTAATCACTTCTCAAAAATATACGCCCATATCTTATCTTCTCACCAAAACGCATCCTCTCCACATCAAAAAATCCAGATCTGATATTAGCAAATAAACCGGTCAATCTTTATCTCAATAGCAGCATGAATACAACCAATAAACAACAATCTCCATCGCCCTTCAAAACAATAACAACACAACCTTTATCCTTTTCTCGTTCTTGCACGATTCATAATCGACACAGCTTCAATTATTCGGCTTCAAGATCAATACTTTGGTCTCGGGTAGGGTTTTGATATGTTATCGTTTTGATTTTGGTCATTGAACGAACCAAAAAGTGAGAGTAACATACTTGTTATTCCTCGTTCTTTATATTCGAAAAAAATGTTAACCATTTCAAAGATTGATTATACTTTTTCGTGTTAAAGATCTTATAGGTCTATGGCTATGTTACTTCACGAAAAAAGAATCTGAGATCTTTGTTGTTATACTTTTCGATTTGAGTCAAGTTTGATTGATTTGAGATTTGATGAGTGATTGTGAGGGTAATTAGTTGAGTCTAGATGTAGGTTTAGATTTTGTTTGGTCGGATCGATTGTACATTTTACATCGGTTTAATTGACCATGGACTATGATGGTAGTTAACTGAGGTCGAGTTGTATGTCTTTTGGTATTGTTGTGGTCGAGGTCAGTGTTGTGTTTACGCGTAAGTTTTTTTTGTTCTTATGCGTAAGAATCTTACGCGTAACATCTTTGCTCGAATCTTATGCGTAAACCACCTAGCTTATGCGTAAACATACGCGTAACCTCTTTTCTTATGCGTAAACCAAGCTTAGACGTAAGCTTAGGCTTAGGCGTAAACATAGTCATACGCGTAACATTTCTTACGCATAACTTCACAGTTATGCGTAAATATCTCTTAAGAAGGCTCCTTATGCGTAAGTTTAGGGTTTTGACCCTTTGTTGACTTTTCTGGCGAGTTTTCCGACCAAGTTTTCCGTTCATCTTCATAAAAACCCAGAAAACTGCATATGGACTCCATGTTTGACCCGTTTGACCACAAGAAATCGACCTTTGACCACATGATATTTCACATATATGAATAAAAACATCATTAAAGATTAAACAAAACCGACTTGGACAAAAGTTTATACAAGGCGATTTTGTTACGATAATAGACCACGGGACATTTTTGTTTTGACCAATAAATGATACACAACATGTTTAAAAACTGTTTTACCTTAATACACGGGGAAAAAAATTCCGACAAAAAAAAATAGTACAAAACAGCTTAAACAATATTCAAAAACCAACATAAATCATCAAAACATAACCATGGCTCTATACCACTTGTTAGGACCGAAAAACATAAAGATTTATGTGGTTTGGAGGTCTAGATTGGTGAAAGAAGATGAAGTGATTCATCTTTCTAGAGAGAGAAAGTAGTGAGAGGGAGGAGAAAACACAAAGATGAGTTTATTGAAAGAGAAACAATACACTAACTAAATGATTCACCTCACCCCTCATGGAGAGTCATGAGGGGTATTTATAGGTTCAACTTGCTACAACTTTTCCACTTAAACGATACTAGTCCCTACGGGCAAAGTATACTACGCATCTAGTCCATTTCACGTAAGTGACGTTATCTTTATAAAAAAGCGAGGCTAACAGATAAACACATTATTCCCATGCTTTACATGATTTGATTGATATGTTGGATTGACTTGTATTAGTCGATTGTTGTTTGGGTGTTGTCGACCACCATATATGTCTATCTGTGTTTACTAACGTATGCAGATAACATGGTTTAAAAGAATGTTCCCGATCCAGATCCCGCATAAGAAGATGATTGGATGTCGAAAGGAAAGGGTAACTATTTCGTAGGTCGACAAATGAAGAAAGCGAGCTTAATGGATCTCTCCATGGATAGTTGGCATGATAGATGCAACTTCAGAGGTCTCATTGCATCGCAGAGGGTTTTCATTCACTCTAGCGGCAACAACAAAAGCAACTTCCACACCACCTAACGTATCTTTATGCATGATTAATAGTGAGGATACCATGTTCAGTATGGTAGTTAAATATTTGTTTGAAAATAACTTGGACATAATTTTGGAAATCAATCGGACTTCATTTTAAACATAAGTCACTCAATCAACGACTACGGTCATTGATTGAGGGGAGAATGATTTCAAATAAAATATTTTCAAGCGATATTTCTTCATAAAAGTTCGGTTTGTACAATAATAAGTGGTGAACTAAAGATTTAATATTATATCATGGTATGATTTTCTTTAAAACTCAAAGATCTTACAAAATGAAATTTTTACATTCTTGTTTGATTGTGCAATTGTTTTATTTTACTTAAAGATCTCTTAAAACTATCATACGACACTAACAATCTTTAATGTCTTAAATTGATCCTTATCGGTCTATTTCAAAATTAAATCATGCCACGTCTTTCCCAAAATCTTTTAAATGATTTAAATCAATTGGGATCACAAATCTCAAAAGGTTTGAAATTTTTATCTGGGAGAGATCGTGATTTCAATCTCAATCTGTTTAAAGGGTAATTGTTTCAAAAGCACTCCTTCCATCATGTGCCAAACGATTTCAATTACATGATGCACATGATTGAGGAGGAGCATTTAACCAAAAACCAGAAGAGAATTTAAACCAGGCATATTTTCTCCCATATTTTCTAAACCTATTTAAATCACTTGGGATCCAAAATCTCAAAGGATTTGATATTTTTGATCGGGGGGAGAAAATGTGATTTAAATATGAAATCTGATAACAAGTGATCTTTTGACTCAAAGTGCAGGCTGCTCTCCCATATGTGCTAAACGCTTTCGAATCTCGAAGCACATATTGAGGGGGAGCATTTCAAAAGAAAATAAACTTTCAAGGTACAAAGATTTATATGTTTCAACATAAAGTGCCTTGATTGATTTTCTAATGGTTTTCTATATGGCAGTGTGATCGTGTAAGTACTTCAAAGAACTCCTTCCTCTATGTGTTAAATGATTTCAAATAACCAACGCACATTTTGAGGGGGAGAATTTACCAAGAAAATCAAATGGCTCTTTCCACGGAAATTGTGATCAAGAAATTATTTCAAAGAACTCTTGCCTCCATGTGCTAAACAAATTCAAAATCATATGCACATGTTGAGGGGGAGCATTTTCTAAATGATAAAAACAATTAAGGTACAAAATGTTTTGATTTTATATCACAAGTACCTTGATTGATTTTTCCAAATGATTTTTAATTGGTTTCGAGAAGGAATGAACAATACCAAAAGGACCGACCAATTTACTTTATGCATGGTGTTATAAGGATGGTTAGGTTAGGTATTCGTTTCACGATCCCTTGAGTCGGAGGGATCTACCGAGGACAATCCACTAGATAGTGTAGAAGTCCTTAGGTATGATGAAATAAGGAGAAAATGAGAATACGGGAAGAGTGCGGATCGAGACGAGCTAGTCTTGGAATAAACCCAACAAGGTTCTAGTTATGAAGTCTCGGTAAATCTTGAAGGGGTGAAAAGGGTGAAAAGAAATAGCCCTCCATTAATTCAACCTTAGGGCGAAAGAAGGGTTCAATACATATACTCTTGGTTGTTACCAAGGTAAAGCCGGTATTGAAGACAAGGCGTCATGGACCCGGTGACACTGCACCAAACTTCCCAAGCCACTCAAGTTCCTCTTAAAGGGCTTGTTTCATTCTCACAGGGAACCTACATAATCTATCGACTCTCTCTTAGAGTTTGTTGATATTGAAGAAGGAGACCCTCTCCCTAGTCTCCGGCATAGGAAACCAAATGTGCACAATTGAGTCTAAAGCCAAGAGATCATCCACAAAATCTCATTAGGACACAAAATTAATGAAGACTTGCCATTTCACACAATGTGGAAAGTAAGTATATATTGAGAGTCCTACGCATTATCCTTGTGGTATTGCCAGAACATCCGAGTGATATGTAATAATATTCACAATGAAGATGGAAATCCTTCTAGAGCCAACATCAAACAAGCTCTTGGTGGGTGACATGTGAGATCTTTTCAAAAGATCAAGCTTGTGACAAGCGGATAGAAACAATGGGCGATTCACTCTTGAATCAACCTTGGTCCAGAAATGAATTGACGAATACTTTTGGAAAACCGTTCGATGTGCAAATCTCTTCTTTCTCTAGCACATCGAATGTATATTCATATTTCAAACACAAAAGTATCTACGATTGAAAAAATACTTTTGGAAAAACCGTTCGATGTGCAAATCTCTTCTTTTCTCTAGCACATCGAATGTGTATTCTTTTCAAATACAAAAGTATTTCGATGAAAATTGATCTTTCTTATAAAACCTTCGTCGTATTGCAAAACTCTTTCTTCAAGCAATACGCGACTATTTTTAAATCAAATTTTCATCAATCGGTGAATCTCGATTATTGGCTCACTCACTCCGTGTTGTGTTCTTTGGGACGCTCCGGTTTGAGAACGGCTAGATCAAGTGCGAAACCTTGTCGAGGAGATTCTTGAATTCTACACGATCACGGGCGATTTATCTCGATCAGCGGGAACCGTAGTTCTTGCAACTATATTCAACGAAAGTGAACAAAGACACTTTCGTGTGTTTTAGTGCTAACTGTTGTTTGCAGGAACATTGGGCGGTTGCAGCTGATCGATATTGAGAAGTCAATTCACAGCTGCATGCTCACAGCATTCACACTTAATTGAAGAAAATCATGACATTCAAATATATACAAAGATGCTTCCGCTACTCTGATAAAAAGATGTCATGATCCAGAAAGTGTGAGCATGTCGGTCTAAAAGTCACAACTTCACATGAAGGCAACACAATAAAGGGTGATCCAGAGATTTATTGTGGCTGATGATCTCAAAGAAAGCTCGAAGATCATCAAGATGTGGATCAGTTCAAAGACTTCCACTGAAAGTACAAAATAATCGGACTATGAAGAGTCACTGCTTAAGCACAAAGATTGCGGAAGTGAAGAATTAAAGTCTACGAGCTCAAGGCGAAGATAAAATAGAATGCTAGGATTGAAATGTAAAACATGGGGTGACCTCCTTTAGGGGGAGATTGTTAGGAATTAGAAATTCTATAGTGAAGAGTCGGTCACCCCAAATATAATCTAGCATAAGTTAGCTCGTAGACATATCGTTATTTACGTGTTTATTAGTTAGTTATTAGTTTAGAGTAACACCGTGGAGGAAGGACGGGTCTTTACCCACTGTATGCCTGATCCACATTCCGACATGAGGACGTTTAGGTTGTAACTATAAATACCCCTTCCATCCTTGGAAGGGGTGAACTTCTTAATCTAACCTTCTTCTTTTTGTTTTTACTCTCTCTCTCTAGAATTCCCTCTCTACTCTCTTCATCTCTCTAAACATGGCACTCTTGTATCATCATAATCCTAGACCACCCGAATCATCAAACAACATAAAATGAATGATCCTACAAACTCTTTCAATACTTTACTTACTTGCACATTGATATAGATCGTTTACATGCTTATACACACTTGTTAATTAACTTGACACTTAACTCACTTAAACATTAAAAGAACGTAAAAGTACTTATCCATGCCCTCTACTATTCTACATAAACAAATGTGGCTAATTCAAAACTATCTCACAATAGTATGTCTTTATTACAATTTTGATTCCGGACAAGTTAACATCTAAAATTTTGAATCCCTTATTGTTTAAATCAATCAATATGTTTTATATCAATTAATTTGACTTGTATTTTCATATTATATCATGCTCAAAAAATGTCTCTTTCCATATAATTTTCATATGATTTCGATCTTGTGAAGATAAATGATCCATACTAAAATCTACATCTTGACAATCTTGATATACTTAGTCTGAAAGAAAAATCTATCGTATTTATAACATGATCGACCATATTCAAGTTTTACTCGTTTCTTCCAGCCTTTCAGACTAGGCGTAATGGGGCGTCTTTGGACTCGTTGCCCCCTCGACGTGTCTTACACCAGTTTTGTGAAGATGTTGGTCGCCGACTTGTGATGTTCTTGTGGCCTTGTGGGTATGTGTGTGAGTATATTATGGGGTATATTTGTATTTAGAGAAATGATACATGGACCTAAACTTAGGCCTAAACTTAGACCTAAAACCACTTGGCATCATCCTGATGGCTTGTAAAATAAGTGGGTCCCTGTCTGCAACCATCGGGATCACGACACTGATTTTAGGTTTAAGTTTAGTTCAACTTTGCCCATGTATCATTCTCTCATATTAAACGGGCATGTTTAGGTAGTGAAGTTGATGGTAGTATTTCACTTGTTTTGTAGTGATGTTGGTAGTGAAGTGAAAAGTGATGTGTTGGTGTAAAACAAAAAGAAAATGTAATATAAAAAGCTTTGAACTTGAGAAAATAAAACAAAAAAGCTTGTTTGTGACTTATCTTAGTCAACTTTAAGACTTATAGTCTTGTTTAACCGGTTTCAAATAGTTGTCAAGTTGTAGATTTCGTTTTAGTATTTATAGTTTATTCTATTTTGACCGACTAATCTACATGATTCTTATAACAACAACAACATACACATTCCTGATGGGGTGGATGTTTTACACCACTCTATCTCCCAAAAACAATGTGTGGGTTTGTTTTACCATTTTCTCATAAAATATAGGGAGTAAAGTCAAAATACGTCTCGTGGTTTGTCGCATGTATCGCATTACATCCCTAAACTTTTTTTAGACAAAGTCATCTCAGTTAGTAAAGTTGGCACAAATACATCCCCTGTTAGTAAAATCGGTTAGTGGAGACTAACGGTTGCAAATATTTCTCCGTTATCTCCTAACGGAAGAGAAAATATTTGCACCGTTAGTCCTAGGACTAACGATGCAATAAAATAATTGCACCGTTAGTCCCAGGACTAACAGGTGCACTCATCACACCCACCACCACTACCACCACCGCCACCATTTCCATCACCACCCACCGGGTGGCGGCAATGGGTGGCGGTGGAAGTGGTGGTGGGAAGTGGTGGCGGCGGTGGAAGGTGGGGGTGGTGGCGTTGTGGTGGTGGTGTGGTGGTGGGTGGCGGTGGAGGTGGTAGGTGGCGGTGAAGGTGGCGGTGGTGGTAGGTGGCGGTGGAGTGCATCGTTAGTCCTAGGACTAGCAGTGCAATTTATTTATTGCATCGTTAGTCCCCACTGGCGATTTTACTAACAATGGGATGTATTTGTCTGCAAACTTTACTAACGGAAGGATGATTTTATCTTAAAAAGTTTATGAATGTAAAGCGATACACGAAACCACATGTTCCTTTACAGACACGAAGTAAAATTATCTCTTCTAATAAAGTAAAAATCTCCCTTATTTCCAACTCAAATCAAAAACAGAATTATGATATGAGAATTTGCATCCATCTGATGCATTTCCTCTCATCTTCCCTTGAATTTTCAAAACCCCCATTTCATTTTCCATAAAACTTATTAGATCCCCAATCTAATTCCATTATTAATCACTACTTTAGTTATTTGTTAGTATGATTTAATTCCCATCAAGATAATGTTAAATTATCAATACCCATCATCATCACTAACAGATAGTCCAAAGTCATTTAACGCATACCCGAAAGGCGGCGATTTTGATTTGGAATCAAATACCCTTTTAAGAAAATCAAGAAAACCCAAAATTTCAATGTTTAAATCACTCCTAAATCGAGTTACTTACTATTATAAGCTGCATCCCATTACCCTTTTCGCGGGTTTGTTAACATTTGCTGTGTGTATTTTATTAGTACTTTCTGTTTACACTAGTCGTTTTCGCGGTTTAAGTAGTAGTTATAGGAAGTTTGAGGGTAATGTGGATGATATTTATCCGTTTTCGAAGCTTAAGAATCTTGTGATGGTTGCTGGACATAGTATTTATACGAGTAGTAAGTGTGACAAGATTGATAAGGAGGATTCGTGGTTTTTGGAATCGTATCAGAAGAATCCAGGACAGGCGTCTACGTTTGTGGACCATATTAAGGTGGGAGTTGAGAGTGCTGCTAGAGATGAGGAAGCGCTGTTGTTGTTTAGTGGTGGTGAGACTCGGAAAGATGCTGGTCCGAGAAGTGAGGCGCAGAGTTATTGGACAGTTGCTGAGTCCAAAGGATGGTTTGGTGAGTTTTATAGCTTTTTTTGTGTTTTGTTTAATGTGTTTTATAAATTGATCTGCAGTTGACACGTATGTAATGATGGTGTTTATATCGTGATTGATCATATTTTGGTATTGGATTAAAATCCATGATTTGTTAGGATAACTTTGTGTGTATACTATAGCTACTATTTATTGGTACGTTTGTGTGAGTGTGATTTAGTTTGTAGGTTAGAAATGTACTAGACGAATATGAATCACACTGATAGTGGAGATCATGACGCCCTGTAGCAAATGTTAAGTGATCCGTATTCTTGGTTCTTAAAAAGGATTGGGTTACATAGAGACATAGAGTCGCCCTAAATGGAAGGATTAACTAATTTTTTGTTAGCTCTACAAACATTAGCCTCTGAATTAGCAAAATCAGTGTTTTGTGCACATCTATATTTAGGCACGGTTACCAATAATTGGTTTTTCGTTTACTCCACACACACAAGCTCATGTCATGAAAAAATGGTCCTTTGATGGTGAGTGTGAACGTGATTAGTTACATGGTTTCAAGCAAGAGGCATTTGGATTAATGTGATGACACCAGCTAAATGGACTTCTAATAATACATGTATAATCGAATTTGAATATATAGTTCACTGAAATGATGTCATTTACAAAATTCTAATTATACATTTGTAGAAAATCACCGAACTTTGCTAGTAGACATTTTGAATTAGTTCCTTGATCATTTGTTTCCATTCCCTTTCTCTGAATTAATTATGTATGCTGTTGTTTGCAATTGTAAAGTTCTATATAAATCCCCTTCATTATAAAAACTTTAGCTCACCTCCCATTATCCGTACATCAAACGAGGAAAAAGAACATGTCCCATTATGATATGCTATTGAAAGAAGTGAAACCATATTCTTAAAGGAGTATGTCCTTAAAGGAGCGGACACGGGGTCACAATTTCCCTTTAGAATCTCTAACAACCCCCAAGAAGTTCTTCAACAGATAGTAATTCACAAGAGGTCACTGCAATTGTATCATTCGTGATGCCTCATATCGCAATATTCTACATACACCAAAGTCAAGATAAATGTTGTTACTAGTTATTTGGTGCTATGTTGCAAATACACAAACTTTCCGGCATGTGTGTACCTATGTATCTCTAATCCTGATGGTTCCTTGCTTAAAAAACTAATAATTTTGTTAACGGCTTGGTGTATGTGGTGACTAAATCAACATTTTGCTGTTGATAGAGTAATTAAAATGCTAAAGTGCTTTTAGTACCTTGTGATGCAGAGTGATGGATAACATTGATGTCTAGAATCTAGTTGGACACAGGTTATCAGAGTGTGATTGGGTAATGTTTTGGATTTGGTACTAGCAATATGCAGATCAGTATAAGCATATAACTAACTAGTGTACAGGAGGGTATCTTTTCAGTCTATTGCTGTTTGGTAAAAAGGTTAAGTACCTATATTTAACTGGTCTCAAGGGGGGAAAAAAAAAAAAAAAAAAAAAAAAAAAAAAAAAAAAAGAAAGAAAAAAAAAGCTTATTGTGGATTTATACTGATAGATGTTTGGTTAGATAGGTTGGTAGAGGTTTCACCCCAATATTGGGTAAGATAGTATGGGGTTATGGTGCTCCCATAACAAAACTGTTATCGTGTCCCATTAGTTATCCTCACATTGTTTCCCATTGAATGAAACCTTTCAATATGAGTTCGATGTGCAAAAAACAATATATCTATGAAGATCCACATTTCCTAGTATGTGGATTATAACAGTTCTACCCCTTTTTGTTTAAAAATTTCCTATGAAACACTTTTCCGCTCTAGGATGTAGCTTTCGTTGTCCATAACTAGTTAATTAGATGAAAACGGGATGACAAATGACTTATAGTGAAAAATTTAAGTATTAAGATTCACCTATGGAATAGAAGTATTATGCTACCATAAGCCATATGTGGTAATAACTTTTTCTAAAATGAAAAGTTGTTTAGTTGAAGGTGGAGGATGGAGGATGGAAGATGTGTGATAAAAGTGTAGGGTGAAAGGAAATCGTGTTATTATTTTGGAAATGAAAAAGTGAAAATGGTGTAATGTTATTTTCATTTTTCTATTACAAATTGGAAAATGAAATTTCATATTTTTGGAAAATTATTGGAAAAAGTGTCTTAGACTGAATGAGAATCTGAGGTGGGAGCATGTTAACTATTTAGCTTGTTGGTAAAACATTAAATTTCAAAAGTGGTTAACGTGATTCATAGTGGGAGGCACAGACTCAGATACAATATGTGACATGGCGAAAGGTGGCCAAGTCTGCCTTCCTTTTTTCTAGTTAAGGAGATCATGGGATTTAAAGTAGACAAGCAAACAAGCAATCAAGGAATGTGGTTTCTGGTCTCACAGAGACCTTTCTGTTCTACTGGCCCTACGTGTATGAATATGCAACACCAGTGTTTCATGATTTAGTAATATGAATTTTGTCTATCTTTGAGCAAAGAATTGTTACAAAATCTCCCGATAGTCGTTTTTTAGATTCCAGGATCTTCAGAGGTGAAATAAGATGTTTCTCGTCAGATACTGGTAGAAAAGCACCAACTTATTTAGCACTAGGCATCTTGAAGGGGAGGCATGGTGATCCTTAGCCCATCAAGAAGAACAAGTGATTGTAAAGCAAGAGGGAAGGGATGTGTTACTCTTGGTGCTGATTATTGCTCTGTAGGGTTACTGGTGTAGCCTATTCATGAAGGTGCCAGAAAACTTGTTAAACTATTTAAGTGACACAAATAAGCTGTTTGCCCAATAGTACCCTTAAAATTGCTTGAATCCTACTATGAAGGGAAAGCAATGTGCAATTGAATTATTATCTTTTAGCATTTCGTGATTGCAGAAATTGCTTATACTTGCACATCTGTCAAGTAAGTGATCCTTCTAATTGTACTTACCCCAGAATTGTGTACACAGGCAATCAAGAAAAGGTGAGATGGAAAGCACTCACGGAAGAACACGCAAGGACAGCTTTGAAAATCTTCTCTTTAGTGTATGCCGTTTCCGGAGCTCACAGGCTCTTATCCACAAAATATCACTGTATGTTCGTATTATTTTGTTGTTACTATACTCATAAGTGTAGAGGTGGCGACATGGCCAGTTCGGCAGGTTGTGTAACAAGTCAAAGGGGGTCATATTTTAGTACGGGTGAAAATGGATCGATATGAGTTGGGTTGGCCTGCGTTCACTTTTTTTGTTTCACTTTTTAGTTTTTATAAATGAATAATGCGTACATATTGTGATTACATAATCGAAATCTGTAAATAAAATGAGAAAACGCTACTGCCGGGTTGGCCCACAAACACAACTCGTTTAGAAGAAGTTATAGATAACCATCTAGTAAACTATGATTACAAGTACAATATTATAATAATAAAATTCTAATTCTTTAAATAAAATGAAAGTTAGATAATCACATTAGAAATAAACTTCTGGCTACCTACATCCTGTTCATACCGTTCTGTTTTTTACTTAATGTATTACATGAGCCATTTGCTGTTTGTGATAAAACATAACCAAAATCAATCTGTTTAGAAGCATGTGGGTCAAGATTGCCACCTCTACAACTGGATATTTGAGTTTTCTAAACTTCTTTTCTTAAAAAGAACTAGTTTGTTATCTGAATCTCTTAATAAAGTACCAATCTTTTAACAATTTTAATGTAGGTTGTGGGTTATGACTTCAAAAAAGAACGATTTGTAAGTTTGCACCGCTCTGCCATTCGATTCCCAGAGACAAGATTCTTGTACTTGGGTACCCCAGCTGCTACAACATCAAGAGAAACAGCACTAAAAGGCGAGGCATTAGTGAGGACACAATTCAAAATGACCCTTATGCTTGTATAGGCTCACTTGCGCAAAAGATTGGCGCGACCCTTTTCACAGGTCTATACCTTATCCTAATGGTTGCCCTGAAATTGAAAGCTTGTTCAGATATTGTGGTGGTACACTATATTCAGGTTCTGTTCCTTGGGCTTAAAAATTGATTATCTTTGCCCTGCTGTTCCATAATTTAAAAATGTGTATGATTTTGAAACAATGTGAAATAGTTGGATTTTTATATATTATATAGAGATATGACAAAATTTAGTCATACAATAAATGCCATTGATGGAGTTCTGAAGGCAATTATTTGCTAAATCATATGAAATTGATACATACCTTTATCTAAAGACACTACGGACGATGAAGACACTTTGTTTCTAGCACTTTTAGACATATTTTGGGATAATGGCCAAAACTAATGGCTAGAGGTGATACTTTCAACCCATTTGTTTCAAAATGGATCAATCTGGGCTGTGTTTTATTGCGTGTAATAAATAAACAGTTAGCTATAGAATAAGGTCTATTTGTGTTATACTAATGAAAAAACCCAACTTAAAAAGGTTATAAAAGGTTATGTTGGTTTTTTTTTGCTGGTTTAATCATATCGAAGGTTAACAGCCTTTAGTTGACACCTTCATCAACCATATCGAAGGACAGAGGGTTGATTATAAAAGGTCAGAGTATGTTGCGTTTTTTTGCTGGTTTAATCATTCATTATTGCTAAATTTACAGACTTGAACAAAAAGGAATGATAGATAGATCAAGCATAACTGTCTTGGCCAACCACTTGTTAGCCCGTTATGCAATCCTGCCCGCCCACCCGCCCGCCCGCCCCCATTTAGCTACCCCTCTGCACCAGACTTTATACACAGGTTCACCAGTAGTCACATATTACATACGTACACGTGATCACATCCATAGGTGCATGCACTTGACTAGAAATTAAATAAAACTAATAATTTATCTTAAAAGATGCAATATTTGGTCTTCAGATTCCTTTTGGTGATTAAATAGAAATTTCCTGGAAATTAGATAACAATACAAAACTGATATTTAAAATTGGGATAATGTATCTGCTCAAATTTTCAACTTTTTACAAATGTGCACCTGAAATTACCTTACGCCTCATTCTAAGTCAAAATTTAAAGAATGGAAGGGATGGGATGGGAAGAAAGTAGGGATGACATAGTGAAGAAAGTGGTTATTTATTTTGTGTTCTTAAGTTTTTTTTTAAGTAGCAAGGAAAGGAGCATTACCAATATGCTATTTCACAAAAACAAGAAGCTAATACATATTACGTTACGACAAAACAAACAAGAGGCAACTTTGCTAGTCCGTCTACTTTTGTCCAGTCTCAATTTCTCAAACTAGCGGCATGTGATTAACAAAATTTAGCGGCACGTGATTAACAACAACTAAGATAAAACTGATCATAGTTATAAACAGCAAGAACCATTATGTTTCACTCACTTGTAGCATTTTTCTTATGTTAGACCTCCATTAAAACTTAAAAGATATCAAAACTAATTTACTAGCACAAACATTGTACCATGGCATCAACCTTTTTACAAGAATGAACTTCCGCGCACAAGAATGAACTTCCACGCACGTATGTTATCTATTATATAATCATTGGTCCAAAGACATAGAATCTTGGTTTACACCTAATTAGTAATTAGTAGTATAAATTGGCATCCTGCATCGCTTGCTTATCGTGCATCGTTTCTATGCGTGTGATTACATATACAAATACATTATGTATTGTTTTCTTTTTCCTAAAATCGAAGCAGATAATTTATTAAATGAGAGAAATTAGGCATCATCCTCTACGTTTTCACGCGATTTATTAATCGATTTTATGGTTATATAGTATCTAATAAAACCCATCCAAATTCCCATAAGATAAACCTATTACCTTTGTAATCATAAACAATCACAACCAGTATCACTATCAAGATCGCTTAATTGTATAGGAACAATGGATCAGACAATGCAAATATACATGCAAATGATGAAAATGAATTTTGAGGATAATATTGTAATTTAATAAAGCGCGTAATGTTGAAAACCTTTTTCCTTCCCAATCCGCAAAATTGGATGAACAAAATAACACAAAAGCCAATCCTTCCTCCTCTCACCTTCCCGTCCCTTTTTCCATCTTAAAAAGCTCAAAACCAGCTTTTTATTTCCTTCCCTCCCTTCCATTACCTTAAAAAAACTAGAAACGAGGCGTTAGGGAGGAGGGTGGGCACTGTCTAATACTACGAGGGTCTTGCATCACCTCTATCCGATAAAAACTTCCAACTCAAGCTAAATCTTCCCTAACACTACACCTAACTAGTGGGATTGATGCTACAAATCTGAATTCAAAATTTTTTTTAAATACATAAAATCACATACAATATTTATAATAAAACATACCATTTCATTAAAAATAAAAACATTACATAATACTTAAAAACTACAACTTAAAAATTGAAACTACAACTTAAAAAAAAAAAAAAAAAAAAAAAAAAAAAAACATTACATAAGTTGAAATTAAAATAACTCAAACTACAATTTAAAATTTATGTTCCCATCCGTGTTGTGTGTTTTATTTTGAAAAATGAGGTGCAAGTTTAGGTGTTAAATAGAAGTGATTTTTTTTTTTTTGGTCAAAATAGCCGCTTATTAACGGATAAACTTCCAACGTAAACTTTGCAACGTAAACCTTGGCTTCCCAACTCGAATTTAATACCCGCCCCTAACCCGCAAGACTACACGGAATGGTGTAGCGAAGCGGGTTCACGAGCTCGCAGCAACCCGACGTCCACTCCGTCCTACCTTATAGGCCGTTTAATTATGTGATTGTTTTCATTCAAGTTTTCAACCTTTGTAAAATGGCCATCTATTTATTGAAATTAACTTATAAGTAGCTTCGATTATGTGATTCTTTTCGTTTACACCAATTATGGCCAAATTTATGCCGAAAATTGTAATGCGTAAATAAGGAGCCCAACCTCTAACTTGACAAAGCAATCGAATGACAAGTTTGGTGTAAAATACCAATTATTTCCTTGTTTTAGGTGTGACCATATATAATCAAAAGTAATTTAGAAAGATAAAAATGAAATTTTATGATTAGTTTTTTGTTTGTATAATTTTAGTATGTTAGTGTTAGGTTTATCTTGTCGTTTGATAATTGTCCCTATTGAATTTGGTCGAAATTGGTGTAAACGAAAATAAACATATTATTTTGGTGGGCTATAAGTTAGTTTCAATAAATGAACGACATATATGTTAAAAAAGTAATACTTAGAGCATCCCACAATGGTTAAACACACAAATGACTTTTTGCATTTAATACCATTAATTCATACCTCATTTAACACATATCATTTTAAAGAAATACTTGAAGTATCTTAGAGTCTTTCTAAAAAGTTTTCAAAACTTTTTTGCGATGAAAAAAGCGCTCAAATAAGCATTACAATAGTGAAAATTTATTTTTGTTTTCTTAATTCAGATGCTCTTAGGTGGCATCCTCATATATTATTCGTTAAAAATTTGAAGACTACAAAGTTTGGTCCATAATACTTCATTTGAAAGCTACGCTAGAACTACTCTTGATTCCTAATGTTCAGCTCATAGAAAGTCAACACTTCCGCTCTGGAACTATTGTACATGGTATTATGTTTTTTAACATGAGTGATGTAATGTAATTCAATGAGTGTTAACATTAGGGATAATTTTTCTTAGTTTTTTTTCAAGAGTGCAGATAAAAAGGATCCATCTTAAGTCCGATTTTAATTAAAGGTATTATTCTTTTTTTCTCGATTTAAAGTCTCTTGATTTTTTTCCTACGATATAGGTTTTAACTTGGTTAACCATTTCGTTAGTAAATTACATGTTTGGTCCTTGAGTTTGTATAGGCATTTCATGTTTGGTCCATTTTTGTCCGTTTTCGTTAATAAATTAAGGTAAAAATGTCTACTGAAGCTACAAACTTCTTGCTTGAGAACTCTCCAAATGCTACATTCGTCATGGAAAAAAAAGTCGGGTACCTTAAATTGAGAAAAAAAAAAAAAATAGTACTTTTAATTGAAATTGGACTTAAGATGAATACCTTTTTATGCAATTTGCCCTTTTTTTTTTTGTTGCTATGTTCCGGAAAATCCATGATTTTAAGCAGTAACACATACCAAAACCAAAACAAGTGAGGTAGACTAGATACATCAGCCTTCTTAAAGTCAAATATACAAATGAGATGAAAATTTAAATTTCAAATTCGGAGTTCGCAAATTGTGTTAAACCAGGATTTTTCCCTCAAATTGCAGCAGGATTAGTCACGTATACTCATTTAGTTGTGACAATTCTTCCTTAAATCGTAGTTTTGTTTATAATTATGAATTATCATGCTCAATATGGTCTCGGACGCGAGATCCATGCCTTACACAAATCTTTGTTCTCAACCATCACAACACTCCTCAATCCTCATATCATGATAAATATCTAGTTAATTTATATTTAATATTATATATCAAAATATTAACCTAGACGAACAATTCATTGAATGTGTTATAAGTAAAATATTATAGATGTTTTTTATAATAAAAAATTGAGTAAATTGCAAAAATCGTCCTAAGTGGTTTAGCCAATTGCGATTTAAATCCGTCTTGTTGTTAAAAAAAAGCGGTCAGATTGATGCTTTGTTGTTTGATCTTTTGGTCTTTGACTTAAGCTGCTGGTTTAATGGACTTAGTTAGTAGTTCACTTTTTTGACTAACCAGCGTTAAAGACGCATCCTTCAAACCACAAGGGCGATTTTGCAATTTTTTTCGAATTAAAAAAGAAATCCTACGTTTTGATTTTTAATTGTTTTTTTAATATTTTTTTCCAAAATGTTTTTTATATAAGAATGTTTTATATAAAGCGTTTTATAAAAAGTTTTTATATAAAACGTTTTTATATAAAAATGTGTTTATATAAAAATATTAAAAGTTTTTATTTAAAAACGTTTCATATAAAACAACATTTTATATAAAAACTTTTTATATAAAAACATTTTCGAAAAAAAGTTACTTGACGATAAAAATTATTCAAAAAATCAAGCAAAACGGATAAAAGCGACAAAACGTAATTTTTTTCCGTCTTTATCCATTTTGAAAAAAAAAAAACGTTTTATATAAAAACTTTTTTATAAAACGTTTTTATATAAAACATTCTTATATAAAAAACATTTTGAAAAAAAATATTAAAAAACAATTAAAAATCAAAACGTAGGCTTTTTTTTTTTTTTTTGAAAAAAAAATTAAAAATCGTCCTTGTGGTTTGAAGGATGTGTCTTCTGTGACGGTGGTTAGTCGAAAAAAATTTAAAGTGTAATTCTAACTGAGTCAGTTTAACAATGAGTTAAGTCGAAGAAAAGCTCACCAAAGTCTTGATCCATTGTTTTTGACTTAATGAGCAGTCTGGACGAAATCTGCAATTTGGCTAAACCACGAGGACGATTTTGCAATTTACTCTAAAAATTTGTAACCCTTGAATACGTCAAACTTATATTCCATTCTGACTATTTATAATTTTATTCTGAAGATAATATTATTTAATGAAAACGTAAAACACGCATGCAAAAAAAAAAAAAAAAATTAAAATTAAAATTTGCATTTTATTTCAACTACTGATCATGGAATATCTTGTGGAGTCAACCTGTGAAACAGCAGATATACAATGTATTTGAAGTTTATTATATTTTGGAGGCATAAACTGAAAATTTATGTTCTTGTTATTCAATCATACAAGCCACAATATACCAAATGAAGAACAAACATAAATTTATTTATTCCAACCCTATGAAAACATGTAGAAACCATCCTTAGTACATTTGGCTAGCAAATGAAACCATGCATGAAGCGAATTGTTTATGAAAAGGGCAACTTGAAGATCCCCACGGTGATTGTATCTTGGTAATGGTCGCTCCTCCACCTTTGATTAGACTCGCCAGCAACTCTCCTCGGTCGTAGAAGAACTCTACTTTCACGATCTTGAAATTTTCATCCAACTGGTACAAAGATTCCAAAATTAAAAACCATTCATTAAGATTGGTATCTTTTACTTTATTGAACAGTAAAATGTGGAAGTGTTAGATGATGATCAGATCGGGATGGGTTGACCCCCATTAGACCTCTTTTACGCATTTAGCAAATTATCTTCTTTAACCCGTTCAATTAGAACACAACCAAATCGACCCATTTATGTGTAAATGGGTCGAAAAGGTCACCTTCAATAAAAGCATAATGGGATACAAACTCATGACTTGTATAGATAAGTATATTAGTATCAATTACCTCCAATGTAGACACGCCAAACATTTCCACCAATTCTCCGGTAGGAGGCTGGCCTTTAAATGGACCTTCCATGTAACCCCAATGTCTAAACTTATGCGCAATCACGGAGGACCAGAATAAACCTGTAGAATTTCTACCGCAAAACCGCGAGGAAATGTTGTGGTGAAGAGTTTGTGAGCAGTATCCACAGTTTCTTCCATATAATTATAAACTCGTAGTTTTTCTGGCAATGATGTTTGAAGAAACATATTGTAGCCTCCACCTATCTTAGCTACATCTTGTGGCGTCATAGGTTTCCTACCTGAAAATCATGAGTTCGTAACATATAATATAAGCAGTTATTATTAGCTCACTAAGTGTCTTGAATGGATTTGAAACAACGAAAGTTCAGGTTTGTATTGAACTTACCATTAACAGAAATTGTTAACTTTGTCACATCAGCGGTTTTAAAATCTTTTGGATCCATTTTGTGGAATGCCTCCATTTCCCATGTTTTCACAAGATTTTGAACTTGCTCTTCTAGTGAACCTGCAGGCCATATCTTACCATCCAAAGTATAAAAGACTAATCTAAAAAAGAAATAACATACTTCAATAAACTTCAGGTTATATGTTTCTATGACATTCTAATGTGATACCTTGGTTCTGCCTTCTTCGAAGAGTTTGTTGACCACATCAAAGTTAGGGGGCACACCCAATTTCCATGTTGTGTTCTTCTCACTTTCTCCACTCATGAAACATCTGTACTTGTCTACATCTGAGCCTTTGTATTGCTCCATTGCTGTGTTTAGTTCTTGATGATCAAACCTTATGATCTTGCTTTATATAGCAAGTGGAAAAGGGCCAATGCAAGGAGATCAGAGTGGGGGTTGGTAAGAGGTCCCATACTTAGTTCAAGAATGATTTGTTTATTGTCCGTATCAATCATGGTAGAGCAGTTAATAACATATACGTAATTCTTTTCAAAAAGTTGATTTTCCGGTCTATATAAAACATATTTGGCAGATGCCGGTTAGTTTGTCTGGTGTTCCTCGCGTCAAGGGCTACTTTTGCATCGGCTATAAATAATGATAAGTATTAACAACGATCTTTTCACATGTCCCATCCCGAATGCAGTATACAGAAAGCAAAGTTGAGCTTATGCTCGAGACTAACTTCATGACGTGCAAAAAAAAAGTGTCATATCCACAAAGTCCTCCTTGCCAAATGTCAAGCAAGTATGCGGGTGTACTTGTTACCAATTTTGTCCTTAAATTTATCATAGTTAGCACGATAATTAAATTGTCTAGATAAGAAATCATTGAACTCATCTGTAGTCAGCTTATTCAATATTATCAAATTTGATTCACATATTATTCAAGTTGTATTTGAGAAACAAGTCATTTTTAGCCACCGATAAAGTTGCATATATGTTGATGGGCTGTTCTAGGTCCTTTTGGTGGAGCTTTTTACTTTTCAGTTTTCACCGTTGTTGCAAAACATATACCAAACGATAATAAGAGCGTCACGTAATAACAGCATAACATCAATAACAGCGTCGCATCGAACTTTAACATTTCACATTAACGTTAAAAACACCCACACAATAACATCGCAATAACGTCGATAACATTTCGTATTTTCAATTTCAACCTCTAAACTAAAACAAACACTTCATTTATTAAACTAAAACAAACACTTCATTAAAATTGAAAACATATTACAATACAAGATTAAAAAAAAAAAAAAAAAAAAAAAATTACAACGAAATAAAAAAAACACACGCAAATAAAACGTTACAACAAATTAAAGGAAATGGCGAGAATCGATCTCTTGCGAGGTTTCGGGTTATATTTTTGATGATTTGATTGCTTTGCCCGTTTCATCGCATCCAAATTTCACTTTCCCCGCACGTTGATCCCGTTGCGCACGTATGTAACAAGGTTGAACTTTGTGCATATCCGTTCAACGTTTTCATTTGCTTGACATCATGTCCTAGTGCGCCGTTGAAAGTTGTTTCTATTGAACTCATTTTGACCCGATACAAAACGTATCTCGGGTTGGTACTTTCCAACTTTCGGATCCTCCAAAGCGGTATGTAACACCTTGCAAGTAATGTTTCCTCTTCATCGAATCAATTGGTTCGGGCTCGGGTCTTTGGATTTTTGATTTTCGCTTAATCGACATTTTCCATTTTTTGGAGGAGACCAGGTGTGTTAGCAACATCATGTGTTTTAGTTTGTGATTGTTGTGTTGTTGTGTGAATTGTAGATTTTAAAAGTTGGAGTTTAAGGTGCTTTGTTGGTTTTGTTGTTGCCAATCTGAAATGTTTGATGTTGTTGATACATTTATTGGCTCGAGAAGCTAGTGGGTTGGGGTTTGAAGATGAACCGCGTTCGGGTTAGATGATGAACCCGGGTTTGAGGATTCCACCCACCACCGGAAGATTGAAGAAAGTATCATCGTGCCTCCGACGTTGTTTTTTCGGTTAATTGAAGTTGAAAGCTTGAGAGTATTGAGAGGATTTAGTAGTGGAAGTGTGAAAAAAATGGTGTTTTAATTGGGTATTTATAGTGGTAAAAAGGTTTTGAATTTTTATTTTTTATTATTATTTTTTTTTTAATAAAAAGTAGCGGTTTAGGGTGTTTTGAATTTTTTAAACATAACGGCTAGTAGCCATTACAAGGACTTGTTTTGAAAATTTTTGATTTTTGATTTTTTTTTTTTACTACACATATAGCGCGTTAAGGGGTTAAGGGGAGGGACCAGCAGTGAAGAAGCTAGCCTCCAGGGTGTAGCCGATATAGCGTTATTTGATCTCTAACAGGCGTTACCCGTTATGATTGAACATGCTCTAATAATTTTTTTATTATTTTTTTTTTCTCTTTTCTTTCTTTTCTCTCTTCATTTAAGCTTAAGTTTAAGTATATATGCCATTTGAGAATAATCGTGTGATACTAATTACTAAGTATGGTTTTATCTTAATTCGTTTAGGGTAAAAGTAGCAGTAGTCGTAAACAATAGCCGTAAGTGGTAACAGCTTATGTGTATAAAAACGTTTGGTAACCTAGCTATAGGTGTAATTATAATGTGTAAAACAACTCTTAAATGCTCAACGCTCTAAAATGCTACTGTATTTCATAAAGCATTGAAAAATGAGCGTTCTGAAAAATCTATAAAACTATTTGTTGTTGCTTGTTAAAGAGCATTCAAGATTACAATGCTCTTCATTCTTTTAAATGTTTCGCGCCAAACATACCTATACTGTAATACTTTATGAGCAAAATGTTGAAAATAGAGAAGGTGAATTAATCTATACTACTTATAAAGCGTCGTATCACCAAAACCCGTATAATCTTTAAGATTCACCAATCGTATATATATCCAAGCTCAATTCTACACATACCAAACCAACATCCAATCTTAAAAATTACCAAACCAACCATCATCCAATCCTAACAAATCAATACAAACAAACATCCATCATCCATTTCTATTTAAAAAAACACACACTTACACCACTTTCATCTCCCAACCAAACAAAAACACACAAACAAACAAGACACTCACACAACAAAAAAACTCTCCACAATAAAAAAAAACTCTCACCTCTCCACAATAAAATACACACACAAAAAACTCTCCACAAAAAATCTCTCACCCCTCTACCGCCGCCGCCACCACCACCACCACCACCACCACGTACCGGCGCCACCACCCTACCGCCCTTTTAGTACGTTTTTTTATACATAGGTAATTTTTTTTTAACAAATATGCGTTTTTTTGTCTTTAAAAAAATAGATCCGTAATTTATTTTGTTAAATACGCGTTTTTTGGTCTTTAAAAAAATAGATCCGTAATTTATTTTGTTAAATAAGCGTTTTTTTTGATAAAAAAAATAGTTACGTAATTTTTTAGCTTTTCTTTTAGATCTATATTTTTTTGTGTAGATCTATTTTTTTTTAAGATTCGTAATTTTTTTTTTCATAATTATCCGATTTTTATTATTAGATCTAATCTTTTTTTGGTAGATCTATCGATTTTTTATAGATCTATTTTTTTTAAAGTTTCGTAATTTTTAAGTTTTTTTTTTTAATCCGTATTTTATTTTTAAAAGGTCTCCGTTCTTATTTTGAATTTTTGTTATAGATTCAATTTTTTTTTGCAAATCTAATAATTTATTTGTATATCTATTTTTTTTTTGAATCTAATATGTTTCTCTTATAGATCTGTTATTTAAAAAAACCGTAATGTATTTTTAACTTTTTTAAAGATCCGGATTTTTTGAAGGATTTCCATTAGTTTTGAATTTTTTTATAGATCCGAATGTTTTTTTTGATATAATAATTTTATTTGTAGTTCTATTACTCCGTATTTACTCCGTAATAGAACTATAAATAAAATTATTATATCTAAAAAAAACATTCGGATCTATAAAAAATTCAAAAACTAACGGAAATCCTTAAAAAAAAACCGGATCTTTTAAATAGTTAAAAAACATTACGGTTTTTTTTAAATAATAGATCTATAAAAGAAACTTATTAGATTCAAAAAAAAAAATAGATATACAAATAAATTATTAGATTTGTAAAAAATTAGATCTAAAAAAAATAGTATTCTTTATTTTTAAAATTGTTGTTATTTTTTTTATAATGTTATTTTTTAGATCCGCAACTTTTATTTTATTTTTTTTCGTAGATCTAATGTTTTTTTGTAGATCTAATTTTTTTTTTAAGATTAGTAATTTTTTTTCTCTAAAGATACGTATTTTTTTTAAATCCGTTTTTTTTTTTAAGATTCGCAATTTTTTTTAGTAATTCTATTTTTTTTAGATATATTGTTTTTCTTGTAAATCCAATTTTGTTTTTAAGATCCGTATTTTTTTAGTTTTTTACAAAAAATTCCGTATTTTTATTTTTGAAATCCTCAACTTTTTTAGTAGATTTAATATTTTTTTGTAGATCTTTTAATTTTGTAAGATTCGTAATTTTTTTTGATAGATCAATCTTTTTGGCCCGTACTATAGAAAATTGCAAACACAAACACGCTTTATAAATATGTGTTATTGCTACTTGTAACAGAGAATAAATCACTTTTAAGTGATAAATTAGATTTTGTAGTATAAAATTATTACTTTCCTGAATTATTTTTGTATGGGGAAATTAAATCAATCCACTTGATATGCATTGCCTTTTAAAAGTTACTCCTAGGCGTGGGGAACATTCTGACATTTCACAACTAAAATAAACCAACATGTGCACTACACTTTAGAAATTTAGTTCATGCCTTTTGAAGAATATCATATACGACAAAGCATTTTAAAACTTTAGTTCATGCTTTTTTAAAGATTTTTTTTTTAATTGACACTTTTTATGAACTTAATGAGGTTGTTTTAGTTATTCTTTTGATACAGATAATACTTTTGTTTTTAGAATTCATATTAGATATGTATGATATTTGAGGCCAATGACATGAAAATTGAGGTCGATGATAGTGGTGGCACTTGGGATGCCTGAATGTTTGTCGGAATAGGTAGCTTGGAAACCGGTGTTCGAGAAGCATTGGTTCAAATAACCATTTACATTGTAAACACTTGGTCTGTAAAGCAAAGAAAGCAAAAGAAAGCAAAAACAAAAGAAAAGAAAAGCAAAGAGAAAGCAAAAGAAAAGGAAAATCAAAAGACAAAAGACGGGACCCAAAATATACATTATTTTTATGATATGATGCGTAATTAAAAAGCTCATAATGAGAGAAAAACAAAACACTTGTAATGCTAAAAAAAAAGAAATGGAAAGGAATTATTTTTGCTGAGTTTATTGAGTAATGAGTAGTCATTTCATTATAGTCCGATCATTTTCATTTGAATTTCATTAGAATTGCATAATTTTTATAAATATATATATATTTTTTTCATTTGAAAGTTAATTGAATGACCGGAACTTAAAATTGTATGATTGTTATTATGACATATAACTTTTTATAAATATATTTTTACATATAGGAAAAAATGGCTCTTAATTTACATATTATTAATAAAATTTACAAAAGTTGAACATCTTCATTTTAAGCTTATCCATCTTTTTTTTTTTGGTATCACTTTAAAAAGCTGAAACAATGTATCGAAGACAAAATATCCTAATTACTAACCATCTTTCCTAAATTAACACAAAAGTTGTAACACAAAGTTGTGCCCAAGGCAAAATTTGACACCGCTAAATTGATTTAAAATAATTTATTAGCCGTAGCGTTATCGCGCATAATATCTGATGTCATAAGCGCCGACTGAGAATCTGATAAACACACACAAATATCAAGCATGTTGGATTTTGTCAATAACTAAACGCTACCACGTGAGTCTGAAAAATATTTTCCGAGCAAGATTCTGGGCCCTGAATCTGGTTTGTCAGTAAAATTAATCGCGTCTTAAAGCTATTGTTGAAAGCTAGGCGTTGTTGTCATTAAAACCAAATCTTGTTAAGCATTTAATCGCCTCCTCATTACTTGCGTTTGAAAATTGAATGCTCGATTTAGTCAATAATCGAATCCAATTTAGTCAACAAAATAATAATAAATAAATAAATATATAAATAGATAAATAAATAAAGGAACCATAAACCGCAACAATCTATTAAAAAATTACGTATTGAATAAGATGTTTCTTGGGTAAATAATCGTCGCCACCCCACGTCCTTCATAAAAACACGATAATCTATTTGTGGTTGTTGTGCAATCGTCTTTCGGAAAAGTCTTTCTTGAAAAGGATTAAAGCGATCATATCTGATTTTTGAAAAAATTATTCGCATGATTTTATCGAAAACTAAGCCATTCTTGCCATTGAGCGGTCTTCTCTAGACAGCAGATTCTTGCATTCTGTGCAGAATGACTCATTAGAAAGCCATGCCGCTAGAAGCCAAATCTTGCATTAAGCGCGGTCTTCGCCTAATATCTTAATATAGATGCGTCTCAGCATGTGGGTCTGCATAGATTCATAGCATCCCGATTATTTTATTCAATACGTTCAAAAAGATTTTGATTTTACCAAAATATATCAACTCAGCTACTTGGAAAAAAACACGTGCCTATATCAGATCGTGTTTAAATCCAAAAGACTCTAATCTTCATTTACTTATGTTGTTATAAAATGTTGATGTTGGAAAACTATTACTTAGTTAATCTATCAAACTTGAACTTGATAACGATTTCGGTTAGAGAAGACCAAATTTTGATGACTTATTAAAGCATCTTGATAATATATGTGTACAAGATTACATGTGCACATGCGTCATTAACAACTCCTTTATTATAATAGAAAGGAAATAATTGTCTATTCATATTTGTAGAAAAAATTTCATTTATATCTTTAAAAAACTTCACAATTACCTCAATATCTTTCTAAAATTAATAATTGCTTTACAATATCCTCTTTCAAAAAAATTGCTTTACAAACAAATACTAAGAGATTCGTATTAACATATTTGTGTTGCGGTGATTTACAATAAAACGACTTATTCATTTGTCATTATTTCAATGTTCTAAATATGATAAACGATGTTGAGATTCAACTAATATGGATTATTTCAATTATGATAATTAGAACCAGTGTCAAGCGAAAGCGAGTTTGGATCTCTGTTTGAATGCCTATGAATCCTTTGTCATAAATGCAAAATGAAATCTAACAATTAAAACAAAACAATTTCTTAGAGGAGTTTAGAATGATGGAATCATGACAACATAACTAATTTTTCCATCTCTTGTAAATCACCAATAAAACAATTTTTACTAGGACAAAAAGAAAACCAAAGAGAACAAGTTGTGTTTTGTTTAATTCGATAGAATCGTTTTCTAACATTAATGTTGTGAGAAGAAAGATACAAAAGTAATTTAACTGTTAACTACTAGTAAAAAAGAGTTTTAAATATCAGAATTGTTTAATCATGAATTTAATTATTTGTTTGGGTGTATACGAATAGTTTTACAATTCGAAAGGATATTAACGTAATTAAGAAATTTGAAAAAATATTGATGTAATTATAGAATTTTTAAAAGATATACATGAAATTCCCTTTAATAAACAATAAATTTTTAATCTCTTTTTGTAACAAATGCATGTAATATCAATCAACAATTTTCAAGTTGGTCGCTGTTCAAAAAAGGTACAAAGGCATTTTTTATAATTAAAAACGCGCTATCTTTTTAGAAAGAGTAAATTATACCGTTCGTTTTTGTGGTTTGCGTTGACCACAACCTCACGTCCTTTGATCGTAAAAAGTGCGTGCGTCTGTCGTCTTAAGTAAGCAAGCGTTATGCGTCGTTAGTCCCTCCTCTAACGGAGACACTAACGGTCGTTAAGTCTTGTTAATCGAGGTATGATCGTCATTTCAACACCATGAAACGAGCGGTGCAAGGATGAGCGGTGTAGTTTACTCTTTTGTTCGTTTTTACGTTTTGTCCGTTTTCTTACGTTTTCGTCCGTTTTCTCACGTTTACTCGCTTTTTTCGTTTACTCCATTTTTACGTTTCATCCGTTTTTACATTTAAATCCGTTCTTTATGTTTTCGTCCGTTTTTACGCTTTACTCGCTTTTTTACATTTTCGCCCGCTTTTCACGTTTACTCCGGTTTTCAACGTTTTACTTCGTTTTTTACGTTTTCGTCCAATTTTTACGTTTTCGTCCGTTTTCTTACATTCTCGTCCGTTTTCATCCATTTTTATCCGTTTTTCATCCATTTTTATATGTTTTTGTCCGTTTTAATACTTTTTCTTCCGTTTTTCTTACGTTTTACCATGTTCTTTTACGTTTTCATCCGTTTCGTCCGTTTTCATACGTTTTCGTCTATTTTTCTTTGGTTTTACTTGTAACACCCCAACCCGACAAGGGTAAAGATATCACAAATACGGTTTCATATCGAACCTTAAGTACTATACAATAGCGGAAGCCTTTACAAAACTTACAAAAGAAAATATAAATAACTTAATAATCAAAATAAATCTAAGATCCCTATATTCAAATCTTGCTCTGCTCTACTCTCGACCGGATCGGCTATCCCATAAGCTCATCTTGAATGCTTAACACCGCCGCGGGAAAAGAAAATGCGGCTGAGCTTACAAAGCCCAGTGAACAGATATAACGAAACGAAAACTAAACAAAACAGAAATACAAAATGAAATAAAGAAACTAATAACGAAGTCACAGCGGAATGAGGATAATGAATCACCGAGGATTCTGCGGAAACACAGACACACAGAAATCCGGAAGAACAAACAAAAGATAAGAACAAACGCATAGCATATTGATGACACAAACTGAAGCACATCATAATCCACAGGCAATTAATGAATCAGGCAATTTAAGTACATATAAGTCAAACGAAATACCGAAAGCTAGCAGAAACAACTACTAGAAGTAAACATGTCCTTTACACAAGTCAATTTAATCTACATTTAACACACTCAGTCCAATAGTGTAGCAGCGGAAATAGCAGACAAATCATAGCAGCCATATATGCATATAGAAACACAATAGAGAAACTATAACTAAATGAACAAAAGACATAGCATAGCAATTAGCAAGTTATCAAGTCGGATATCATAAGTTAAACCATTTCCCGGATCAAACTTTAGTATAGGCGAATTTAAACATGGCGGATCAAACATAGCGAATCGAACACCAACGGATAATCAAAGTTCACGAATTATCCGAACAATTATACATAATGAACTTACGAGAACAATCAATTATACACTAGCATAATCATCATACGGATCAACAAGGTCACATAATGGTAAACTAACATATAATCGGATGACAACACGCGAATCACATTTAAGCATATTAATCATATCCTAACATGGCAAGCGGTAGTCACACAAACATGTCAAAGCATAAACACATTCAATAAACATATAATAATTCGGTATGTAAATGGAAACATTGACAAATACGGAATCATAAGCAGAATATCTAACACGAAATAACAAATCTGATTTAGTTATCTACCACGAGCCCGAACATATCATATCGAGTAACTTTCTTATTCGGAGGGTGACCTCGGAATACCTTATATAATATGAGGGAGACCTCAATAACAAATGGAGTAGCTAGCTCCCGAATTTGTGAAGACGCGTATGCACACGACATCATTCACCGACAAATCATATCGGATAACGGATCGGATCTAGGATGCATCCATACGCCCCAACAGATAGATAGTGGCCATACTATCAATAAGCAGATAACGAGAAAGGGGCGTGGCGAACATCACTCTCGCCCTAGAGTCATGTCGAGGTGCACACCGACACGGACATGGAACCCCATGACTAGTGAAATAATGGCTCGGGTCTCAAACTAACTTAGGTCAACAGTTGTCATAAATGACACAGATCATAATTCATCATAAAGGTCAAACAGTTTACAAATCGAGTTTTCATATCATAAGTTCAAATCGGATGTTCCATGGTTCAATAAGCGAGATTTCGGATAAGCAACGGATCAAACAAATCGAAAGGGTTCATATCAAATGTTCGAAAATCAAAGGTTCATATCACGATCACATATCATACGTTCATAATCGAGGTTCATAATCGATGTTCATAATCGAAGTTCATAATCGAAATTTATACTCAAACATAGCAAGGTTCAACAAGCGAAGTTCGGACAAATAGAGATTCACATAAGCGAAGGGAATCATAGCAATGGCATAGGGAATCCTAATAAGCATAAGGAAATGACAAGAAAAGGAGATCATGAGAAAACCTTTACTAAAAGGTCGAATATCGTACCTTAACGCAAATGAGGAAAAGCAAATGAATGAGCGAACACGAAGATACGACGCCACGTCTTCTTCAATAAATCTACACGGATTACGATTCGTATAATACTTATTAGCTCCTTTTATAAGCTTCATGCCTTTGTAAGTGTGTTACTTATTGATATCATGTTTTATCTTTCATTTTCTTAAACTCATATTTGGACCAGACTTTAACGATTTTTATAAAATACTTACTTAGCTCAAATGAAATCAAGCAAAATCCCAGTGGTTCCCAAATGAGTTAAAAGAGTCTCCAAAAATTGGTGGGTTCTATTTCTATGCCAAATGGCCTATGGAAAATCATAAGTCCAGACCTGCCCAGAAAGTGGTCAGAAAATACACCTTAAAAGTTTACGCTTATTGGACCTGTTTAGACACCTTGGAAAAATTCCCAAAACTCCCAGAAATTCATTTATATCCTAAATGTCACTCCTGTAAAAGGAGAGCTCCCAATTCTTTATGGTTTGAAAATTAAAATCAAACAATCCAACTAAATTTCGGACCGTTTTCTCAGCTTTGACACTTGATCTTGTAAAATTTAAAAATACGACTTAGACAACTCCAAATTCGACCAAACCACTTGGAAAACTTAACTAAGACATAAAATAAACTTTTCCAACAAAAACCCAGATTATTTCACTTATAAAATTCGATCTATGACACACACAAATTCGACATATGATGCTGTCCAGTTTTAGGGTCCATTAAAACCATTATAATCACTTGTTTTACCTACCCAAACGCACCCATGACCCATGTAAGCTACACAACCTGATTTAATATCATCATAGCAAGTTTATCATTCCATATTTTCAGTCTTACAAAAATTATATACATCCTTTAACCACCAATTAAATCCTAATTTCTTGTTCTATTCGACGTTAATAATACCAAGAGTAAACACATATTTAAGACTCATTATAGCTTGACAAAACAAAAGAAACACATGCATGTCGAGAGGTTTTCTTTTAAAATCAGTTTCAAGGCCACTTCATGCCTCTCTTAATTGACATACCATTATATATACATATCATTATTTGTGAACCCATTAAAGATGAATTTATAAGACTTTGATATATCAATTTGTGTGATGTTTTATTAGTGGGAAACATGTGTGTGGGGCAAAACCCACGACCCAACCAGGGAACCAAGGAGAGAAAAAAAAACGTGAGAGTGTTGATACCTTGCAGCGTGTGAATGAAGAAGAAGGCAAGACCTACCAAGCAACCGAAACCCTCTTTGTCCTAGCCACTCACGACAGAAAACAAAACTTCACAACCCAGCTTCATCTTCGCACCCACACAATCACAAACACCTCGAATCTATCTCTCATGATCACAGCTTCTTGTTCTATTATGATTTCGAATGGGATGGAGCATAACATATGATAGCCGTCACTTTTGGTTGTAGATGAAATTAGGGTTTTGTAGTGAGAAAAAAAAAGGAGCGTATAATGAAAAGGGAGAGGGGAAAACACGGGTTTTCATTTTGAGCGATCCAAAGGGAGGGGAAACATGGGCTAAGTCCAACTTCCAAATTAGATGGGCCTTTATATTAACAATAACATGTGTTTGTACTTAGTAAGTTTTCGGTTCATGTAACGAGAGACGTGTAATGAAATTTTAAATGTAAACGTAAATAAATCTCATATATTTGATTTGGCGAACAATTTATAAGGTAGGTTAAATTCTACATTTACTGAGCTTGACGGGTTTTATGTATTTTATAGATATTAATTAGAGGGGCAAAATAGTCTTTTCACGCGTTTATGATTTTTAGGGTTTCTGACTTTCTTACGTTTTAATCCGTTTTATCATTTTTATGTTTTCGTCCTTTTTTAACGTTTTCTCCGTTTTTACTTTTTACATTTTCTTACGTTTTCGTACGTTTCGTATGTTTTTATGTTTTAGTTCATTTTTCCGTTTAGCCGTTTCGTCTGATTTTTACGTTTTCGTCGATTTTTAAGTTTTAAATGCATTTTTTTACATAAAGGCGGACGAAAATGGACAACGTAAAGACAGACAACGTAAAATCGGACGAAAACATAAAAACCGGCAACGTCAAAAGGACTAAAGCGTAAAAAAAGAGGAAAACGTAAGCGCATCAAAAGCGTAAAAAGCGGAGTAAAGCGTAAAAAGCGGACGAAAACATAAAAATAGATGAAAATGTAAGAAAGCGGACAAAAGCGTGAAAAGGTAAAAGCAGATGAAAGCGTAAAAAAGGGCGAAAACGAAAACATAAAAAGCAGAGTAAAGCGTAAGAAAATCGGAAGAAAACATAAAAAAGCATTTAAAACGTAAGATAGCAGACGGCGTAAAAAAAAAATAGACGAAACGTAAGAAAATGAGCGAAAATGTAAAAAGTGGCGCGTAAAAAAAGAGTAAAGCGTAAGAAAAAGCAGACAAAAGCGTAAGAAAATGGACGAAACGTAAGAAAATAGACGAAAGCGTAAAAAAACATAGTAAAATATAAGAAAAACGGAAGAAAATGTACAAAAACGTATACAAACGGATGAAAAACGGATGAAAACGTAACAAAACGGACAAAAACGTAAGAAAACGGTCGAAAACGTAAAAAAACGAAGTAAAACGTAAGAAAACGGACGAAAATGTAAAAAACGGAGTAAAGCGTAAAAAATGGATTAAAACGTAAAATGGAAGAAAACGGACGAAAACGTAAAAAAACGGAGTAAAACGTAAAAAACCCGAGTTAATAGTAAGAAAACGTAAGAAAACGGACGAAAACGTAAGAAAACAGACGAAAACGTAAAAAAACGGACAAAAAGAGTAAACTACACCGTTCGTCTCTTATGGTGTTGAAATGACGATTATACCCTCAAGTTAACAAGACTTAACGACTGTTAGTGGGCTCCGTTAAAGGGAGTTACTAACGGCATAACGTTCTTAAACTTAAGAACGGACGATCGTTTTTTGGTTAAGGGCGATAAGTATGCGGTCAGCCGCCAAACCAAAAGCGACGACGGTGTAATTTACTCTTTTAGAAATAAAGTTAGTGCATGTTCCAAAAAAAAGAAAAAGAAATATAGTGCTTATCTTTATACAAATTTATGTTTAATACATAAAGCGTTACAAATACGATGAAATAAATCCCGAGTTAAACACATATCATATAAAATGACGTTGTTGTGTGCTTTTTGAAACAAAAACATCATTATCTTGTCATAATACAATTTTTAAAACTAAATACCACCAATACATTTCTAATAAAACATTCTACGACTAAATATATACTACCTCCGTCTCAAAATATAAGTCCAGTTTGACTTTTTGAATCGAACTTTGACCTTAAATAATTTTGTTTATATTAATTAATACTTTATGTAAAATATATAGATGAATTGTGTTTTAAATGTATTTTTATTTGGCATAACTTTCATCAAGTGTTATATAATACAAATAAAAATATCTAAGGTCAAAGTTCGATTAAAAAAGTCAAACTGGACTTATATTTTGGGACGGTGGGAGTAGTTTACAAAATTTTCCTATCTCATCAAACATCTTTTGATTATACTTTCACAAAATACCAAAAATTTTTATTTATTTAATTTTTCTTTAGACATAAAAATTCGCGTTACTTTTATTCTAGAAAAAACACATTTTGGCCCCTTAAAACTGATATACTGATATGGCCCTTTTTTAAGCAATTTGAACCCCTCCGAACTGTTTTGAACTTCCCTTCCTTACATCCATCCATCCTCCCAAGTTTCATAATCTTTGGTTTTATCTCCTTAAGGGGATGATGGACAAGCATAAGATACCATATGAAGGTTAGGATATTATTTTTATCGTGGTTCAGATCGGTGGTTTGTAGTATGGGTTTCATATCTGTCGAGGGTCGAAGGGGTTCTTTGGGTTAAAGATTTGGGTCCAGGTCATTGAGGATTCTGGTCATATGATTTGGTTCAACTAATGGTGGGTCAAGTTGAGGCCGCTGTTGGTTTTTGAATGTGCAAAAAAAGTCGAAGACGTCGTTGATGTTGGCTACGACCATCTTTGCTTTTGTTCATTGCTTTTTAAAAAATTTATCTGCTTTTTGTTAAACTTTTCTTGAGTCTTGAGCTTTCGCGATTTTATCCATCAGAAGTGAGAGTATTAGATGAATTTCGGGTCCGTTACGTCTTACTCTTGTGTAATCTCTGTATGTTATAACCTACGGGGGATTATATCTTTAACAAAAGACACAATATTTGTTAATTGTGTTTACGGCGTTAACTGAATATCGTTTAATTCGATCCGACTCTAAAACTTTAGTGAAACACCGTTGCAAATGTATAATCTGTCTTTCATTTGGGAGTGCAAACTAAAGGACACAAAAACACAACTTTAGTTTGCTATAGGAAGTAGATTTATCAAGAGAGGTGTCTGTCTATAAATTATGGTCTTTGTTGGTCAACCCAACTCCCCCAACCCATTTTGACCATACTAAAAATGACCCATTACAAACCTTAAGAAGTCATGTGAAGCTATATGCTCACATGTCAAATATTCACCATCTAATGTATATCGTAAAGAGTATTAAATGATTAATTATCAACTGTTCGTGTGGGTAAACACAGAACATTCTCTCTTATTAACTTTCAGAATATTCTCTCTTTAGAATTTGGATATTATTCTGACCTTGTGTGAGTTATACTACTTAACCGACACACATTTTGTCATTAAATTTATATAGTTAGGACTGAGTTGCGAAATCGTAACAACATGACATGCATTCGGAGATATCTCCAAGTCAATGAACATTTGATTACAACTTATTAAACTAATAATTCTCGACATTTCATTGCTTTATTTGTGAAATGAGGAATATCAAATATCTGATTACTGTTTACAACCATAAAACATAACTTTGTCAACCTTATATTACAGTAATATTCTTGTCATACGTCTACTGTCCCATTTTCATTTGGTTCCAAAGTTGCATATCATCCTCTAAGAAAAAGGGCATCTTGAAGACCCAATATCGGTGGTGGAATCTCCCGTTGTTGTTGCTCTCCCACCCTTGGTCAAACCTGTAAGTAGTTCTCCGCTATTGTAGAAGAATTCAATCTTCACAATCTTGAAATGTTCATCCAACTGAAATGCATGAATGATTAAAGTTAAGAAACAATATGTTAACGAGGTCAGTAAAGCCTTGAATAGGATAAAATGATTTGACGTTTTGAACTCTTGACTTCTAATTGTTGAGTACAACTTATGACTGAATATGGGCTAAACTTGGTAAGTTTGATTATACATTACTTAGATTTGTTTTCTTCACCTTAAAAACGGAGACACCAAAGAATTCTACTAATTCTTTTGTGGGCTGGTGACTTTTGAAAGGACCCTCCATGTAACCCCAATGCCTGAATTTATACACAATCACCGGAGGACCAGAGTAAACTTCCAGGACCTCCAATACAAACCCGCGAGTAAATGTGGTTGTGAAGATCTTTTGAGCAGTGTCTGCAGTTTCTTCATTTGGATTATAGAGTTTAAGTTGCTCAGGAAATGATGTTTGTAGAAACATATTGTACCCTCCACCTATATTGGCTATATCTTCCACTGTCAACGGTTTCCTGCCTATAAATTAAAGGTCAGCAGGATAGTAGGATATGAAGACCTATTTGCATTAATCTATCAGAGTTTAGCTAATTACCATTAACGGATACTGTTAGCTTTGTGACATCAACTGCTTTAAAATCTTGGGGATTCACTTTGTGGAACATCTCCATTTCCCATGTTTTCACAAGATTCTGAACCTGCTCTTCCAGTGAACCTTTGGGCCATATCTTACCATACAAAAATTTAAAAGGCGTAGAGTCGTTAGTAATTCTACACAACTAATCCGTGAATCTTACAATCCAAATTCCAAACTGTAGAAACATCAGTGTAGCCAACACATGCCCGTCAAGTCGTTTTTAACTCAACGATATTGGGCAGATATCACTAAATACTCGATAGTAACTATGTTTAATCATTTTTTTCCTTTACCTGTCATTAAAAGTAGTGATTTTCAAATATTTGGACACACAGTTTCAGTTTTATTTCGATGTAGTAAATAGTCTTTTGAAAAACTGGCCTCCAACTTATTTGGATGTCATGTAAACTAAGCATATGTAATTGACATGCCATACAATGGTCATCTTCCTTCAGCAGTTATTTGCAATCAAGAATTAGAATGCCACTTAAGCATATGTAATACGATCACATACATGTTACCTGTCATTCTGGTTATAAATTATCAGAACAATGAAATTAAATTTAACGCAAGTGATTAAAGTTAGACCATTCTAAAAAAGTTATTTTTCCAATTAATGAAACTTATTTGCTATATTAGAACATAATCTGATGGAATGAAAATGCACCATGTAGGCATGTAGCACTTGGTTAACCATTAAACAGTTCACTCACATAGTCACATAGCATTTGGTTCATCAAAATTGAGGAAAAAAAAAAAAAAAAAAAAAAACTTTTTGGAAAATCTTATCTTCTAAATTTTGTGAAGTTGTAGTCCTGTAAGATCACATCAACTAACATGCAAACACAAAATCACGTAGATAAACGTACATTAAGCGTTTATAATCTTGCTACTTGAAAATTAATGAGTCTGTACTTTGGAATATAATCAGTATTCATGTACTGATCTTCTAGTCTAACACGATGAAAAAAAAAAAAGTAGATAAGGATAAATGAGTTATAACCTTGGTTCTGCCTTGTTCAAAGAGTTTGTTAACTGCATCATAGTTAGGGGGTGCACCATACTTCCATGTTGTGTTCTTCTCACCTTCACCACTCATGAAACATCTATATTTATCCACATCTGACCCTTTATATTGTTCCATTATTAATATTGTGTTTAGCTATAGATGATACAACATATCATCTTAGTTTATATACAAAGTGGCAGAGTAGCGGGAGAGTTATGAATTCTGGAAAAGGTCTAAATCGGCAGCGAGCCCTGACCTCATGCATCCTTTTTGGATTGGATAACCCTCTTAACATATTTAACACGCTATTGTAAAGAAAAGCTCTTTCTGGTCCCATATAACCTGATTCACACATTTTAGATATTTAGGTGTACAAAGGCTATTAAGCTACGTATTCCATGATTGGGACACTTCTCTATGGCCTTGCCTTATAATTTGATTTCAATTTTGGAGCTACTCTAACACGATGTTTCCCCGAAATACAAGTAGTTTCAATCTAAAGACATTTCTGATAAAAAAAAGTATCTAATAAAGACCAAGAATCATACACGTATTAGAGCTTTAGGTATCACAAAGTAATTTTCATTGTCATCCCATACGCATCAGTATCATCCTGAGTGTTATTGAGGAAATGTTACCTCAACGACGGTGTGCTAATGTGTGCTTTTGGGGTGTGTGTGTTTTGGACCTTTTTTTTAAGTGGGCCAAGTTTTCAGTGTTATAAGTGTGGAAGTTGGTGTCACAGGGAGTAAATGACACCATAAGACGGTGTCACCATACCAAGAGCTCTTATATACATTACATATAAGAGTTGAACCCACATGTCTTGCCAACCAGTATACGCATTTTCACATTCAAGGCTTGCCCAAGCAAAAAAGACGATGATAAAAGATACACATGGAATTAACCTCAGTTTGACAAAAATAGGAAATAGGAAATGTACTAAATGCAACTAAAATAAGGTCTCAGAAAATAAACTAAAAGGACAATCAAGTATACAAAGAACACACAACTTTAACGAGAAAATTTCACATGAGACCGTCAAGCAGCTTAAAAAAATCCACTTTACAGATCCAATTCATTCTGATTATGATTTGATGATGACATGTATAGTATAACTATAGGTGGAGCTGGTGGCAAAAGGTATGGCCGTGGTCGAGGTTGTACAGTGGCCGGGATTGTAAGAAAAGGCCAGCGGTGGTCGATGTTGTAACCGTGGCAAATGTCAACATAAAATGGGTTTGAGGTTGTCCACTGGCCGGGATTGTAATAAAAGTACTATAACAATCAAGTACATACCAACAAAAGCATAAAACTGGTGACTTCTATCAAGAAAACACATGCATGCAACACAGCTATAAAATCAAAAGTAAAAAGAAAACCAAACCCAAATATCCAAATAAGAAACTGAAATCAAATCCTTACTCTACTAGTTTGATATAAATTCAAAATTTTCACAGTTATCAAATACCTAAAATATCTCTTACAGTCTTAACTGGCCAAAATAACAAAAAGTATCGACCAAAACCAATTCCAGCAAAATCAGCATTACATCATTAAAATGGCGTTTAACTTTACTTAAAGAAATTTTGTAGTATTGTTGTTAGGAGAATTCAAAACACATTACAAACATTCCAGCTCAAGGGTGGTCTAGCCTTGTTGTCACAGGCACATACTTTAAGGCATTACGGAGTATATCACTAATATGTTTGTCCACCTCATTTCAAGTGGCCGACAGGACGTTTTACAAGAATTTTGTGTAGAAGCTTGATAACCTCTAAAACATGGTCCTTCTACTATGTTAATTTCATATAGATATATACAATAAGTCATTTTACAATTGAATTGCCTGCATAAAAAGTGCATATATCAAGATCAGTGGTCAGTGGTACCTATACTATCAGCAGAAATGATATACCCAATTTCCCTTCATGGCAAAATCTTCAGTAATTTCTAGATTTGCTGAGTTTTCATGAATCAAGGATTGTTAACTGCCCTGAAAAACAAAGGAAAAATATCATCAGTTATATTGTTCGACTATAACCAACCATGATCAGCAATTCAGCATACACTTGCCATATATGATGCCTAGAGGTGACAATCTCAGGTTACGTTTTATCCCTAACATGCCTAAAATGTTTATAAAAAGGAAGATGAAGAAGACAAAAAAAAATGTAAATAGTAAATAGCCTTGTCAATGGGTCTAAAGTCACCCGAATATGTTTTGTATGTAAAAAATCTCCAAACTCATTTTACAGTATTAGTGAGAGTATAATCTTCAGACACAACTTAGTTTTAAGTTCAAAAGATAGGTAAAAAATGTGTTTGGTCAACTTGACCTGTTTCATGTAGCACCAAAAATTTTCATGCTGACTTTGTTAACCAACCCTCAGCACCCCAAGCACGCCCATTTTGCCACCTCCAATGTTGATGATATATAAATAGGGCATGAGTTTTGATGTCTCACCTGTTAACAATGTTAAAGAACTATCTTTTTGTGAATTGAAAAAAGGGGCTATTTGTTTGTTGACGCTGCCGCCTCCCACTAGTCAAGGTGCTGTCACTGAAACTGCCCTTTTCTACATCATCAACTTCGTGAAATTCCTTGTTCCAGGAACTCAAAGGAATTAGATAACTGTCATCCTTGTGGCCTCTACTTCTCTCCTCATGGCGTTTTACATTTTCTGATATCTCGTGAAAAGTTCTATTTATCTTTGCTATTCCCCTTTCGACTGGCTCTACAACATGGGAAACTGTGAACTTCATGTCATCAACCATCTGTTACAAGAATGACAGTATAAGTATTATAGCTAAATGGGATTTATATAGCAGTAGAGATAGAAGAAAAAAATCACAACCATTTCACCACTACCAAAGACAACATCACGAACACTTTGATGTAACTTGGGATGCTTTGTTCTGTCATCAAGGCGACCAAGGCGTACTGTAGGGTTTCTCACAGTCCCGAACCTCTTCTGGATCAGGTGGTGCTCCTAACGCCGCATAGTCAGTCATCACAGAAACATCACGTACACATCGCTCTCCACGTTTGTAAGGTACTGCTGGGAATACATACAGGTGCACCACTGCAGCAACACCCATCTGCTTCATAGGTTCAGTACAGTTAAAATTTGAGCTAAAACATTTAACTTTAGATTGGTATTAAATAACCCCTCAAGCAACCATCAAGGCATCAACTTTTAGGTTATTACTAACGCTTCCTAATAGTTTTTAATTGCAGGCTTTCAGTTTAGGCGGGTAGCCTCGTAAACAGAATACCACATAGTATAATAAAGTTGCGACACTTTTACTAATCTGCAAAACAAGAGTATGACACAAGAGACGATGACTGAGTCAATAAAGTGAACCAAAACGCACCTCAATACAGATTATATAATCTTGTATCCGTGTTTCCAGCTCCTGGGCCAAAGATCCCTTAAGGGCTCCCATAGAAAAAAGAAGCGCAACACCTACACCTTGCCACCATGTCAGGAATACTATCGACTTAAATGACAAAAACTTGGCCAAAGGTTTAATTGGAGCTAGCTTATCCTTGGTTACTGAATAAAACTGCACAAGGCAATACAAAGCCCAGCTCTGGCTGAAATTAAGAACAACCGCCAAGTATGGATACCTGCATGCAAGAAACACAAATATCATTACAATAGATAGCAGGCATTATCGGTTTGGGTAAGCTGAAAAACAGAAAACACCAGAAATATGTGTTTCTAGCCTTTTAGCATACTAAAGACGATATTCAATTGTTCTACAGCATAGATGTCAGCATTAGACTGATAGACTAATAGAGATTAAACAAAGAAATGTTGTAATATCCAGTATAATGAACCATAACAGTGGACACTAGGAAATCACAAATAACAATATCAGCTGAAGAAAAAAGTTAAAGTCAATAAGGGATTGTTTGGATTTGCGTTTTGAAACTGATTATCTAGTTAATAATCAGATTTCAATGTTTGAATAAACAGATCTTGCTCTGATTGCTATGGAGTAAAATGTAGACCTTTTTAGTAATTACATGCAATATATGATTATCGCACGGTTTAATACTATTACTCATTTAATGCCAAACATCAGAAGTATCTGATTAGTGGAGCTTTATACATCAAAAGCATATCCGAACACTATTTTCTAGCCTCAATTTAACACAGGTGATCTCATTTAGGTTACTACAGCATAAAAATAATTAATACAAAACATCAGAACATGTCCAAACATCCCCTTAACTTAGCATAGCATAGAAGTATCTTACGCATATCCCCATTTGAATTTTCCTTCCCCATAAACACCAAGAAACTGAAAAAACATTGCTAACGGCGCACAGATCAGCTTCAGGGTCATCTGGAATCAGGCAGCTTTAATAAGAATAAGTTTATATCGATCCTAAGAACAGTGAGGAAAGAAACATATTACGGAGTAATAAATCTTGGAATATACAGAAGTCCATACATATTGCACAATGCCAATTTTTACGGCCTCGTAGAAGTCGGCACCAAGATACCAGTCACTAAGGAAGCAATTAAGCGGGAAAGGGTGTTCGACGATTCCATAAGTATATGATTCTTCGATGAGAGGTATGCTGTGGCTGATAAGGCTTTTACTTTCCATGAACTCAATAGTACTTTTCTCACCACCTTCAGTCACCATATTTAGTCAAAAATCAGTGAATGGAAAATCCATAAAAAATAACAGCTTAGAAGAATAAGGATCACAAGAATACGATAAAGGACTGCACAGACCGGTAATCGTCACAAACAAAATGGATGGGTCAGTTTGGGTTGACCAGTGTGTGCAAAGTTCTTTACTTTATATAGGCACATAGTTTGTTAAATATGATTACAGGCGTGTAGTATATGAAATATTAATCTAAAATTGAAATAATATAATTTAGGGCGTTCTATGAATTAATAAGACTCTCACGGGTAATTCAGCCCATTGGACCCATTACCATTTATAGTATTCTTTCCTATTATACCCATTTTCAAGAGACCAACTGATACAGCAAAAGATGCCAGATGTTAAGTGTTCTTAACAAATCTTAGACAAAAACTGTTCTAAAGCATTCAGATCTGACATATTTCTAATAAGCCTCTTTAATTATTTTAATTATTAAATACTTTTTTTGTGAAATATTTCACAATATTGCTGCACTCGAATAAAAACTTCATCAATGCAATACATTCATTTCTTGACACAAATGATGGGATGGATCATGCATCACCTCATAAAAGCTATATACATTTTTTCATGACAGAGAAACAATAGTAGTAAAAGTGGCAAACTCATAGAATTGAAAGGAACATTCAAATCCTAAAGACCTAAACAAAGCAAACACAAGCAACCATCATGAGGATGTCTCAGGAACATACCTAAGCAGGCTATAAGATATCTTGCAAAGCAATATAAGGCAAAAGCTTCATACCAATCCTGATAATTTCATAATTGAATGCATCATCTGCATCCAATAGTGACAAAAACTGTATAATTGAGAAAACTGAAAGTTAGACACAGTACATAGCATATGACTGATTAATAATAATAAAAAACTGTTACCAAATTCAAAAGGACCACGATTACAAGAAAAGAATTTTTAAACAGGATCCAGATATTAGCATATACTGAAATCTGATCTAGATTATAATTTATAAGGTCACATGTGCAGTTGTTTCTAATCCTAAGACTCCGTGGAACACCTGCACAAGGACCTGAGCATATAGTAAAATCATCATTATATTATATTTTTGTGTGAGGCCAATAAAATCTAAATCAAAATTAATGAAAAGGAAAATATTGATGTTTTGCAAGTAGGCTGAAATGTACCAATTCAGTTGTTATGTTAATGTTTTTTTCTAATATATGTCAGTAAAATCATTATTAAGCAAGACTTCACTTTGACCCATTAAGTTATGAGACTAAGCATTATTTACGTTCCTATAAGCACTCATAATTTGCCGTTTTACTCAAACTATTGTCATTTGATAAATAATTAAAAAGATTGTGAACCCCTCCTCACCCGAAAGGTCCCACACACACAAGAGCAAAAATCAGTAACAATGTAAATAGACAATATACATGAGATTCTCATACCGATTCCAATGCATAAACGGGGACCATCATAACGAGTCCAATTAAGAACTTCTGCTCCTGAAATCAGATAATTTCAATGCCATCAGCTGGAGAAGATAACAAGACTATCATTTTAATATGACATACATGATTGTTAGACAGAGCTGAAACATCAGATACGAAATATATATATTCCGAAATATGAAAATCTAACCTCAGGCTGATTGTAAGCAGATAAGTGCTCAAAGATAAGATATGTGGACAGAAAGAGCAACAGTACACAAATGCTAGCACTCAAGACCGTCCAGCTGTAAAGAGATGATTGTGAAGCACTGACATTGCTTGACCAAACTGACCATGGCTTGCTCGAAGACTCTGCCAAAGTGAGGACCAGCGAGAGAGCAAGAAGTGCTACTCTCCATCCTACCAGAAACATTTGATGATGTCTCTTCTACTATGACGACAAATGTGACCACTATTCAAGAAATGTGAAAATAAATCCAACAATTATGTAACTGAAGCATTAAGGTATTTAGGAGATCAGCTATTATATGGAGTACCGCAATGCTGAACTTGAATATTACGCATCAATTCAACCATCGACGTTGATGTTTAGCAAGTCTGACTTCTTGTTTTAGAGCCTCCAATTAAGAATTTGCAAACCAATAATGCTTTCTGGTATGTAAGGATAGGTTGGTTGAAATAAGGTGACAAAACCAGCAATACCAGGACAAAGAAGCCTGAAAAGATATCATAATATTTTAGAGATATCTACTGTTTTATTAGCTTTAAGCAGGATTCAGATAAGGAAAATAGAAACATAAAAGTCAAAACTACAAACAAGAAACATATTTAGCTTTGCTTTAAACCCCTTGCGACTATCATCACTTAAAATGTGAGAGGTCTCAAGTTCAATTCCTGTTTAGTGCAAACAACATGACGTTGCGACGCCAAACTCCCAAAAAAGGGGAGGGATTTACCTGGTTTGGGTCTTTGTGGTGGTGGGCTCAAACCCCGTCGGCCAGAAGGTCGGAAACCATGGTTACCCAAAAAATAAAACCCATTAAAGATATCTCTGATATGCAACGAATTTTTATGAAAAACCAAATGTATATCTATGTCATGGAATTTAGAATTTAGGAATATGATACTGATTTACGTGGTGGATCCAAGAATTCGTCATAGTGTATCACACTTTTAGAATTAACTGATTTCTTGGTTCGGTTTTGGGTCTAAATTTATCTAGAGTTTAGTTTTCGGGTCCTTAGAATGATTTGGGTTGTACCTGAATTTGCTAAACAGGTAATTGCATAATCAATGATAAAATAATATCCAACTGTAGCATTTGATTTTTTACAAATTTGTATTTCATCTCTTGTAAATTAGTTTGTTTTTGTTTTCTTGGCTGCTTCACAATTTAGATCCGCACTTAGAATCTACAGTATGGGAAGGGTGTCATATTTGTACTTTCTTTTGGTTCTAATATGAAAACTAGTTAAGTTGAAAACTAAAATATGCAAAAAAAACCACAAAATAGTTATAAACAAACCTGTTATATAAAATCATGGGGTATAAGTTCAGTTAGCAAAGACAAGTAGATGATTTTACACTTTTTCCGACACAGATCTTCTCTCTCCAAAAGTTCCGTAGGTTTTCCTCAAACCTTCTTTTTTTTCATCTTTTGTTTCCTTTGTGTTTCTTAAAAATAATAACGGTATGCACAACATTTTTTACTTATTTTACACAAGGTACGCACTCATTGTAAGTTAACCAAATAGAATGGCAAGTATATTCTTTTACACCAAGACATGGATTCACAGGGTACCCACATGCATACCCTGCATCAAACGTAAATCCGCCGCTTGCCAGGCATGCTAATCGATTCTTGTTGTTTTGAATATTTGTTTCTAGAGGAAGTAACTATTCTATCATATCTGGTCTGATCTTTAAAGTATTACCATTTTGATGGGATTGAGGTACGAGTTAAGACCTTATAGATTCCTAATCCTTGTTATTGCACACAATCACACATGCACATATATCTGAGTACCCACCTGCACACATACACTTACCGGAGGTCTTCCTAGAAGCAGTCTCCCTACTTTCGGGTTATCATGGGGTAGGGGTAGGATGTGTATACCAGGGACTATAAAACCCCAGCAATTTCCACGAAAACTATATATTGGCATATGCAGATGGAAAAAAGAAAAACAAAAACGCACTATCTCTGTCCCTAAAGAAGATAATTCCATTACATTTCATATCACGTATACTTTAATTGAACTTTGCACTACAGTTATGATTCTTCCTTTTGACATAGTCACGTTCATAAGTTACACATGTTCCTTTCTCACATAAACAAAACACATTTAACCAAAAGTTTTCCAAAAACTACATAAATAACTAGCTATTAAATTTGTATCAGGTTCCAACATTCACGGCATCCTATATTTCTAAAGGCTTTAGAATACCAACATACATTTGCATCTTCCGTTTTAGTCATTGTAGTTTTTGGTAAACCTGAGTCATTAAAAGATGGTTTTGTTCTTTTGGGTCATTGTGTACTAATCCTTAAACACCACGTATTTCAAAATGTAAATTTTATGCAAAATAAAATGATATATAATGCTAAGACATGAGGTTACAATATAACTCAAACAGGAAACAAAGTCATATTCTGATTAATCGCATACACAAAAAAATGTATGTAGGTGTAATCGCATTCCCTAAACGAAAAATAATCCCAACACAAACTCGGCGCTTAACAAATTTGTTGATAAACCCCAGCCAAAAAAACCCACAAATAAATTGACATAATCAAATAAATTTACCCAAAAAAAAAAACTCATAATGATAAATAGGTTCATAATTAGCAATATGTAACCAACAACACATACATGAATAATGTCAGCAACAATAAAACGATATAACAATGTATATGAATAGATTGAAAATGAACCTTTTATAGAAATGTCGCCGGCGTAATAACTTTCCGACCGTTGTCTTGGCGGTTGGGAAAGAAGAAAAAAGGGGTTTGGTTTGTTTTTGTAAATATTTTGTGGGTGGATGATGGAGTCACAGCATATCTCTTTTCCTTACGTGACTGTCACGTTATGTTTCAAAACATGTATACCTTTGAATTAAAGGTGGCAAAAACAAAAGGGTATGAAATTTAAATGGTACGGTAAATTCGTATTACTTAATCTTTAAAAGGCGCAAACGACGAAATAAATTCGCCAACGTAACACGTCAATTATATTTAAAAATTTAATATAAGTTTTTTTAAAACAATCTAATGTTAGAAACATATGGTATTTTCTTAAATAGGCGATAAACTGATTTAAAAAAGCGGTTAAATGCCTAAATCTTTTAAAATTTTGCATTTAAGCGTATTTTTTTTATTTGAGACAAATTAGACTCTACTTTGAATTATAGGGTTTTTGAAAAATTAAGGGCCCGTTTGGATTGGAGGTTTGGATTGGGTTTTGACATTCAAAAACAAAATCAGTCGTTTGTTTCATGGTTTGGCTTTAAAATTTGACATGATCCATAAAAAAGTGGCACTGTGTACATACCAGGGCAAATAGGTTGGGTTTATGATATGGTGGGGTCAGATTAGTGTCTTTATCTGTCATCTCTCTTTCTTATATATAATAAATTATTAAAATTAATTTTAAATTATTTTATTAATTAATAAAATATATTTTTAATATAATTATATTATTTTATCTTTCATCATCATTTTCTCTTTCTTACATTAAAATCCAAATCCAAATCCTAAACCAAATTTAAATCTAATCCAAATCTAAATCCTAAACCCACCTATATACCAAACGGGCCCTAAATGTAAAAAAAAGCGTAAATATGTTAAGAATTAATTTTGAAAGAAGTAATAAGTAAATAAGTCAATCAAAATGTACTTTTTTATTTTTCTTTGGTAAAAGTAGAATTTATATTGATAATCTGAAACTTCAACAAAATTGAAGTGTTATTACAAAACACTTTACTAGAAATCCTTACTTAAGTACAATACAAACTACATTTGATACAACAAGCTAAAAATTTCAATGAAGCTCACGGTTAATCAATCAAAATGTGATATTGTGAAGCATGACACAACTTTTGCTCAACTGCACATTGAAACTCTCTTCGTTTGACAATGGTTACTGCTTTAGACCAACAAAAGAACTTATCACTGAAAGTCGCCTCATTTCTTGCTAACCAAATTTGCCATAGCATAAGGACCTACTAATTTCCATTTGTTGCGAAAGTTTGTTGGCATACCTTCGTTCCAGTCTTGTACAAATTCTGAAATTGGCCTTGGCAACACCCAAGACAAGTTCCACTATCCGAGCAAACTACCCCAAAACAAAAACGACCATTTGCAATGCAACAATAAATGCTCAGCTGTTTATGTTGATGACCCGCACCAAGAACATTATGTTGGTGACTATTAATGTAATAAATGTTCATGCATCATGTCCAATTTTGATAGTCTTTAAAAGCAAATGCATGTAGTGAGCGTTAATTAAATGATAAGTCAATGTCCATTCCATGATCCCTAATAAGCTTTAAGAAAATGTAAGTAAAAGAAGTTTGTGATTAATAATATATGTAAATAGCTGGTGCCAAAAGGTATCCGGGGTCAGGGTGTTCCCGCCAATCTACACCTTTTTGTAGGATAATATATGTAAATAGCTTATAGACCAGTGGAATCACGAGAATTTGAATGAAATTATTCATTAAAGAGTTACGTGTGTTTGTGTAAATTAATAGAAAACAAAGAACAAATATAAGTTTTATAATTTTTAAAGAGAATAATAAATATTTTTTGAACATAATAACGACCATGAAATACCGCTTACCAACTAAATAACGCTCTAAGATTTAAAAAAAGCATGATACCGATAGATGGAATATTTTTTATCATAAGGATATAACTAATACTTTGTATATATGAATAAAGATATATCTATTAAATCAGCGATGTCAAAATTCATGAATCACTTATTTGTAAACAACATTGTTTGTTTTGTTGGTATATTTTCACCATCCAATAATCTTTCAAATTAAAGTGTCGATGATAGAACTCATGTAATGACCGACTTTTATCGAACACCGCAAGAAATATATTGAATGATTAGATCATAACCAATATTTAAAACACTCGATATAAGAATGAATCTATTACAAATACACTTTGGGCAACTGTTTCCTAAGTTAAATTTCTTAATTTTACCCAATGGACATTCGGATAAGGAAGATTGATGTGGCTATGCGAAACTCATCTCCATTATATAATACCAAAGTTCTTAAAAATAATGCAAACTATTATTAGAAGGTTCCTAAAAATAATACCAATGTGCATTCAAGTTAAAAAAAAAAGAAAGTATTGAAATTAAAGCATTATCACTATAGTGAAAGAACTTATGTAGGCTCAAATGAAAACTAAAGATAATAAAGTGATACTCATTTGGACATAACTAACAATGACTAATCACAATATGTTGAAAAATTATAGGAAGGAAACAATAATCAATTGGTCCTACTACTACCTTAGTCAATAATTAATACTACAACTAACCTACGCTATATTTATTCGGACAAAAGGGCAATATCGTTAGCTACTTCACTAATGCTTAGTGTAATGACACTGCTACGGCGTATCTAATCCTTGACACACAAATATATCAATGTTGTAGCAACAATAACACAATATCCTCATATAGCACCTTGATAGATACATTATATAGCTTTATGTGATAATTCAAGACAAACTCAAGTTCAAAAGTACCAAAATCCTCAAACTTGTTACCAAGTAGATAACATTAAAACCCAAAACTATTGCTCTTGCCTAAAGCGAACTAATAAACTATAAAACAAAACAAAGCAAAATTGGCTCTCTGGAAATGTGTAGATCAATAGCTTACACAACATGCGAGCAACAATTCAGGCGATGTGAAGTTCCTTTACCAAAGGTTACTTCCAATCTACTCTCCTTCAACATATTTCTTCTTTTTCTTCTTCTCCTTTTTGTTCAAGCTTTTACTTGCATCATCATCATTCACAACTGCTAAAAGAGTAATATGGGTATCACCATTTTTCTTTATCCTTCTTTTTCTTCTTCTTCTTTTTAGATTTATCCACATCAGATACCACAACTTATTCGGCTTCTTTCTTCTTTTTTTTTTCTTCTTTTTCTTAGTACTCTAACCTTCTACATCGTTTTTCACTTTTTTAGCCTTCCATTTTTTGGATGCTACCGAAGTATCAGTAACTTCTACCTCTTCAATACCCTTTTGATTCTTTTTCTCACCGTCAACTTTCACGCCCTCCATACCCTCCACAGTTTGTTCCACCACATGTGCAGCTGCAAGACTCACAACAAGCTGAATCCCCACCGGTGAGCAAAACTACATTCCTCAACCACTCAGCCGGAGTATTCTCATTTGGTTTCCCATGCTTACTCAACTTCCCATCACTAATAAGCTTCTTCTTTGTCGAAGGAGTAACACTTGAGAAAGATGGCACAACTAATTATGTAAGCAATAGTTAAAATAAGTGTCCTAACTTCAAAGCGATAGAATCAAAGATGAAATAACAGGAAGTTGTTGACATGATTTTCAATATTTTCAGTTATCGGTATTTTGGCAACCATGAAAAATGTGTCATTTAAGTAATAGTGAACTATTTAGCAATTTTATCATCCATAGTAAGATCTTGTGTTCCAGTAAAACACAAGATCTCACTATGTGCAGATGCTTTAAAATATGGTTGACACACTTCACTCATGTTAGTAACTACTATACTTGTCTATTAAAAATTTAGAACTGTGAACTTACTTGTTTTTGTGTATTTTTGAATCGGTGATTTTGAAACTGATTTTGATTTTGAAACGCATTTATTTTTTAGTGACATTAAATGACGGATTGTAACTGACTAGAGAAGATGATGCGCGTACGGAGTGCGTTCGGGGTTAAAGGAACTTCCTTTTCATCGAGCAAGTTTTTTAACCACCTAGGCAGTGAACCTAATCGTTGTAGTGTAGTATTGGGTAAGCCTTGGGGATTGATATCATTCTCTAGGGGAATAGGAATGCTAGTAAGAATTATATGACGAGAAGGTGGGGGTTGAGGATGATTCTTTTTTATCTTTTTATTGGTTTTTTAGAAAGCTAAGTTAAAATCTCAGAGCAATTGGTTTGGGGTGGTACTTCTACCGATTACTTCTACTTATCTAATTTATCTAATTATCTAATTACAACGGGTACTCGGGTAGTCTTATGTCTATTTGATGTGTGCTCGTATGATGATTAAAAATGTGTTTACCTAGATACTATTACTCCCTAGTTATCTTATATTGGTCGGTTGAATTGTCACACCTTATCTTAACGCGTTGTATTCCTAAGGTCGTAGGTTATGCGTAGTCCCTAGTTCTTTGAGGTTATCTCTCGGTTTTGACATACGAAATCGGCAAGCCTAAGCTATTTCATTCATATGCCACACATTCATAAAGCATACTCAAGCATTAAATACAACGAATAATGCCTAGTTGCACTCCTAAGCCAATTTACAATTAAGATAAGAAACAACCTAACAATAATCAATAACTAGGTTTCATAGATCTAAGCAAACACACAAGAAATTTAGCTAGACATGGTAAACAAACAAGCATACACACAATCAATTGAATAAGGGATAGACATAATGTTAATTTGGATTAAAAGACTTATCTCGATGTCTAAAATAGGGTATGGGACCCTAAGATACTGTCCAAATTGGACTACAAACGATTTAGGGTTTTTTTCTCCAAAAGTCTACCTCTCTAAATGCAAAAAAATCGAATTATATATATAGATTTACACTTGCGACGGCGTCACCTTTTTCATGGGACGCCGTCAGCTCACCGTCATTAGGGTTTTGTCTGGGCCAAGTCATCGATGGGACGTCGTCACCTTAGAGTTGTGACGCCGTCGGGCTTCAGTTGGGACGTCGTCTTGATTCTGGATCTGGGTCGTCTGAGTTGAAAACTGTAAGTGACGCCCTCCTTCTTTATAACGTGACGCCGTCAGGTTATGTGAACAAATTTTCCACTGAGCCGTCTCGTGCATGTTTTGATCAAGTCTTCATTGAGGGACGGTGTCGCCCTTTGATTGGGACGCCGTCAGGTACTGTTGATCAGCTTTGAGTGGCTTCGATCTTGACTTTGCCATTTTCTTTGTGTATTTGCTCCTTTTCGTCCAAATATGCTTCATTCAAGAATTTTTCTTCCAAGAGACCTAAAAAGTGAAAAGGAACGAAATTAAGCAGTAAAGGATATAAAAGTTGTCGATTTTGGGCTTAAATGACCCCCTAAAAGCGTACGTTTTAAATCCTTATCAAATATCCCTACACTTGGTATTTGCTTGTCCTCAAGCAAATGAGCTTTTGGCCAATCAATTTATAAGTTAGGGGGCATGAAGCATGGGTTTAAAATAATTCATAACAAGTAAAAGCGCCAACAAGCACGAAAATTATACACTATCACCTCACAAGTGGTGTTTGGATTCTATCATCCTTTGGTTTATATGAAATATAATAAATAGAAATGGAAGATAAACACTCATTACCTGGCATAGTACATAGATTACCATAAGCTTGAGACTAGATCAAACCTTCACCGCTTTGACGTAAGCACCTAGGAACAACAATAATGAAGAGGTCTTTACAAGGGTTGTAACGTTAGGCTTACGGTAGGGAAACATAAGGTTTTATTGGATGGGGGATATTTAGTGGTGGCAAGTCAAAAATCTTATGTTACAAGCATGAAAAGCGTGGCGTTGCTAAGGCAAGACTCGACTCACTAACTCTAGATAACTTGAAGCAAAACAAACATAAATTTAAAGACATAAACATAAAGATAGATGTAGGATGGTAGCCGTATATATATATATATATATATATATATATATATATATATATATATATATATATATATATATATATATATATATATATATATATATATATATATATATATATATATATATATATATATATATATATATATATATATATATATATATATATATATATATATATATATATATATATATATATATATATATATATATATATATATATATATATATTGTGCATACATTTTACTCTACCATCCTCTACGATAACATCAAAATATAAAGGATTTATAGGAGCATCCCACACTTGAGTTTTATTTCTCTAACACTAATTGACCCGATTTGAAAAGATCAAACACTTGGAGTATTTAATTACGTAGACAAAGGAAATTTGAATTTATCGTTCTTTCCAAGGTTGCAAAAATCGCTAAGCGGTAGCTTGGCGGTCGAGTACCACCTAGCGATTAATCAGTTAGGCGGAGATTAATCAGATTGGATTTTTTTATATATAAAGTTAAAAAGTTTTGAAACTATATGCCTGATTTGGCCGATTTTTTTCCGATTTGGCCGATTTATCTCCGATTTGGCCGATTTATCCCTGGTTTGGCCGATTTCTATCCATAACCGAGTTGGCTGATTTGTCAGATTTTTGTCCGATTTGGCTGGTTAATCGGTATTGTGGAAAACTAGAAGGGGGGGTTGAATAGTTTTGCCAATTAAAACTTTCTTTTTAATTATTTAGATCGACTTATGTCAATCTATTTGGATGTGTGTTGGATGTTGATAAACAAACATATAAAAGTATGTAATGAAAAGATAAGTGTAAGAAGCACAAAACCACAACGCGAGTATTTATAGTGGTTTGGCTACAAGGACATCTTCCTTGCCCTACTCTACTCCCCGAGTCACCTACTCGAGAGTTTGTAATCACTACACGACACCAACTCCTTATGGCGGAGAATCCCTCACAGTCCAACAGGAGGACGTATTTGTATGTTACTATAAATACCCCTTCCATCCATGGAAGGGGTGGTGCTTCTTTCAATCTAACATTTGATAATTTGCAAAGCAAGTCTCTAAGTAGAACACCCTCTCACTCTTTCTCTCTCTAAAACATGGCATACTTGTATCATCATCATCCAAGGCCACCCGAATCATCAAACATAATAATATTAAGATCCTAACAATTGGTATCAGAGCCATGGTTATTGTGTTTTCTTTGATTTGTGTGGTTTCGTACCATGGTTGTTTATGTTTATTGATTTATTGTGGTTCGAATCTCGTGTTTAAGCTGTTTTTATTCCATTATTGATTGGTCGGAATAAAGGTTTTTTGCTGCTTTTTAGTGATAACAGTTTTTACATTTTCTGTGTATCCTTTGATTTGGTCAAAAAGTTACATCTGTTTTTGTGTCTATGTCCAATGGTCCTTACAAATGTTACATCTGTCGTTGTGTCCAATTCCATTAATCTGTTATTGTCCAAACAATAACTATTATTTTTGTGGCTTCATCTGGTCATTATTGAGGTCAAAATGGGTTAAAAAGTTGCAACTTTATGATAATTTTCTGGGTAACTTTGAAGATGATCGGAATTTGGTCGGAAAACTCATCGGAAAAAGTCAAATGGTCATATTTAAATGTAGCGACATGTCCAGATTTTGTGTACTCAAAGCATGTTGACTATTTAGTCAACTGCAGCTAGCGACTTGTTAGTTAACAGACCTAGCAACTTGTGACTTGTTATTTAACAGTTATAGCGACTTATGTCTAGTAAATGAAGCTAGCGACTTGTTATTTAACAAGTTAGCGATTTGTGAAATAGCGACTTGATGTGAGGCTGTTATAGCGACTTGGGCTTGATAAGTAAAAGTGTAGCGACTTGACTCATGACCCAGAAGCAAGTTGACAGAAAGGAAGAAGAAGAGTTTGACAGTAGCGACTTGACTCATGACCATTGATATAGAGACTTGACAGAAAGGAGATGAATAAGAGTTTGACTGTGACCACAACAGGACTTGACCATAACCAATACCATTTACCAAACAAGACATCAATCGACCTCAGTTTACTTCATCAGTCCATGTCTTAACTCAAATTGAAAAAAACACACGAGCTGAAGATGGTCAAGCATCACGACACAATCAAAACAATACTCACCAAGCCTACATCTAGACTCATCAAGAACCCTCACTATCACTCCCCATATCTCATTCTAATTCAAGACTAAAAAAAAAAATATGATAAGAAAGTATAAAGATCTCAGCCAACTCAAACGTTTTCCCAAATCTTTTAAAAAGACTTTTCTCGTTTGAATACCATCATCACAGACCCTTTTTGAAGTCTAAGCTTCTTTATTACTATCTGAAACTTAAAAGAAAAACAATTTAAAACAATTATGCTATAATCGTTTTCTTGGTTCGTTCATTGACTAAACACAAAAATGAAAACATCAAATCATTCACAACCTACCCGAGACCCTTACTAGGTCTTGAAGAAATGTGATTATGTTGCACCTTTCGTGGTTTGTTCTCGATGCCAATCAACTACTCAAGCCATCCATGTGGCTGTAATATCGAGCTCAAGACCAAACCTATGGCGAGCATGAAAGGATTTGTTAGATTGGTTTAATGATTTGTAGCTGTCGGATTTATGGTTAAACATATTCGGATTTGTCTATGATGAATAGAGATTGAGACTTGTGTTACTTGAAATAAGATTTATTTTTGATCAGTTTTGATTGTGATGAGAAAGGGTTAGATGAGAGCTGATGAGGAGTGGGAGGCGTATTTTTTTTGGGTGAGATTAGGTTTAAGTGATAATGACCTAATCTTTAGGTAAAGTAACTTTTATACCCGGTTACAAAATCTGATGGGGGTCATGCGTTAGTATTATCAATTGGATCGTGGACTGGAGTTAAATAGTGGGCTTCAGAAAAAACAAAACAGGCTGCCCACAATTATATATGTTTGGGATCAGAATGTTTGTATTGGTATGATGGATTTAAATAGTGGCCGAGTCTATATATTAAAACCAAGTTGCTATCCGAATTTGTTTTCATAATTATGAGGATACAAATTTTTAATGGAGTAATATTTTTGGTATGGTTAATCTTCACAGATGGATACAAATTCAAGGCTTGAGCTTATTATTTGTGTAAAGGATTATTGAAGTAGATGATGGTCAGATGGGCCTCTCAATATGAGATCGGATTTATGAGATTTGGATTGATGAGACTTGTTGAAGCGATTTGATAATGACATTTGATGTGGTATGAGGTTTGGTACTTTGGTTTAAACATTTTCACGAATAGTTTTTATGTCACGGCTTGAAGTGTTTATTAGAAAATGTTGACTATGGGGTTGGTCAGACGATATTTCTTATTTGGCTTTGAAGTGAGGTTTTCCGGGCGCGTTTACTTATTTTGTCTTCTTTCTTTCTACCCTTCCGCGAAGATGACTTGTTTGGGCATTTATAGAGTGTCATAAAGACTTGGCTATTTAGTTACTTTTGTGATTCTTTCACCCACAATGTAACTATCACTTCGGTGTCTCACGCAGTTGAGGATACGTCATGAGGTTTTGTACATTGAGTACACCGTTTCTTTTTCACAAGGATTAGTACAAGCTTAAGTTACAAATCTGGGGAATTCTACTTCATGTTCAAGTTTGGCATATCGGGTTTACTTCACCATGTTGTCACTACAATAGCCGACAGAATGCGTGAAAGTTGTGTTTACCAAAGTGTTTATTGGATGGTTGATGTTATTGTTGATGTTGGATAATAAACTGCTGAAGAACCGCTGCATGTTCCCCTAAAACAGATATTCACTGAAACCAAAGTTGTCATAACTCATTCAAGCTGACATTGTTTACGGTTTTGTCTTGATTTTGTAAAATCCTGCGAAAGAATCTATTTCTCGGTTTAAATCATAGACTTGTAAAATCCCGTGACAATGGAAACATCCCGGTAATTGTAAAGAACATTTCGGATCTATCTTACGGTTTATTCTTGGTTTTGTAAAATCCCGCGAAAGAAACTATTTCTCGGTTTAAACCATAGAGTTGTAAAATCCCGTAATGATGGAACCATCTTGGAGAAAGGAAAGTGTATTTTGGGATCTTATTTGATGCTGGTGCTACGGTTTCTGTTTCGAAGAAGAGATAAAAGGGTGTACTTCATGAATTGGATGTGTGATTTGATATTCGTCATGGCAGTTTGGTTATTACATGGTTTTACGGGGTTATGTGCTTTTAACCATGGTCGGGATGAAAACCATTATCATAGTTCACTTAAAACGTCAAAGAAGGCTAGAGCTGAGCTTTTAACCAGAAGATGTGACAACGGGGTTAATTCACTATTATTTATTTGAGGTTGAAGTGAAATATCACGGGCAAGTGTACTTAGTATTTGAAGGTATCGGGGATGGTTGGATGAAGATTCTTCAAGATCCTTGTTCGAGCTTATTATCAAAAACGAAGACTTGGAAATCTAGTTATTGTTGGGTGTCTTTACCTTTTCTTTTACCACTTGGGGAATTGGGCTCTTATCACCACAAAATGACTATCACTTTAAGGAGTTACGTTGTAGTGCTCGATGTCACATTCAATTGTGGATTTTCAAGAGGTGATGTCGTCTTATACTTGATGGTTGGTTGGATGAAGAGTATAGAGTACTTAGAGATTCAATGGAGGATGAAGTCTCGACACCGCTCTTTGTTACATATGTGCAAGTTTAACTCACGAGTTCGGGTTGTTTTACTTCAGGGTCAAATTCATCATATTGGGTTTTCTCCATCAATTGTCACGACAAAGAGCCTACTGAATGATAATGTTGATGATTACATGTTCTGCCAAGAGATGATGAAAAGAGAGAGATAATGACGTCTATTCACATCAGTTCAGGCCTCGTACTTCAACATTATGACGTATGAACACAACAGTTCATGCCTCGTACTCTAAAGAAAATAAAAGTGTACGTCTCAGTGCGCTTTATCTTTTAAAGAAGAGAAATCTTCTTATGACGTTTGAACACAATAGTTCAAGCCTCGTTCCTCAAAGAAAATAAAAGTGTACGCTTCAGTGCGCTTTATCTTCTGAAGAAGAGAAATTTTCTCAATTATGACCATTCTCATCAACATGCTTCATGCTTTTTCCATGCGCTTTCAATTATCAAGTGAACCGGGCTTCTGTTGATTGTTTTCTTATTCCACTTGCTCAACTATAATGACAATGGCAACATCATGTGCTAATTTTGCGGGGGAAAAGTGTGAATAGAATACATTTGGATGATTTTCACTTATTCAATCAAGAATGGCAACTCCGTATGCAATTCTTGATGGGGGAAGAAGTGTGAATTTACTGCATGGTTGATTGTTATCTGAGAATAAATGGTCAAACGGCTCCAAACTCATGTAAGAACCGAGCTTCTTCTTAATCGGCTCATCTTCACATGGAGTTTTCTTCTAAGAGTTGTTGGTTGACATCTTCACACGGTGAGTTGATTAATGACAAAGTGCTTCCATTATGGGTGATTTCCTTAATGAACATCTTTCTGTTCTTGTTTGATTGGGAGGGATTTGACTTAAGGGGATTTGCTATTTGTAAGTTAACGGGAATGCATTTGGTGAGTTGAAGATGTTGACTTTCTATTCCCCAATTGGATAATCTTGAAGAAGGTCGAGTCTACAGTCGATTCTACATTTTCTACTACATGTTAGAAGACTAAAGACGAGTTGCATTTGATTATCCAAAGACTTCTTCTTAATCCGGGCATTTATTAAAATATTTTCGGTTTAGGGGAGAGCACTAATTGGGGGAGAGTGAAATGTCGAATTTAATCCCCAATTAGACTTGCTCGTATTCTTCAGCAAGTTGATTCTCACAGATATATTTGTGCTAATGGTATTCTTCTCAAAAGATTTCGAGTATATGTGATTACAATGAGTTGCTGATTCTGAAGTGTCAAAACAAGCAAGGGGGAAGGAGGCAAGCATCTAAACGCGAGTAAACTTGATGAGCTTAATACTTTTAAGTGATTGAAGAAATCCCGGGAAGACATATGTCATTACCGCAGAGAAACTCAAGGTTTGACTCATGGCGTTTAGTGTTCTTATTCCAACTATGTGGGGGAAGTGATGGAAGAGTTAGTTTATGAAGATAAAAGAGGTACACAAGTGTGTGATGATCTTGATGTTATCGCAATCAACATGGGAGAGAGATTGTGTACATTGGGGATGCTTAGTTGCTTCACTTGAGGGCTTAATCAGTGATTTTGAGATATAATCACTTATACCGGAGTTGACATCCGCAAAGATAATTAGTGATTCAGCCTGCTTCTACAATGTTATCGGTTATTCTCTCTTTGGGCATTCGGGTACTTCGGGTTCTTGAGCTTCATACACTTTCTTCAGGGGGAGAGAAAAGTATACATCGGGGTTATTCTTTGGCTATTGGACTTAATCTGCTACTTCGATGCTATAAGTTTCTTTGTCTTTGGGTATATGTGTATTCGGGTTCGTGAGCTCTAGTCTAAGAGATTGATTGCATCAATTCAACTACTCGGGGGAAGTGGTCTCTTGACACCTTTTGGAATGGATTGCTTCAGACTTCAGTGGAAAAGGAATTTGAGATGAATTATTTAAGCGTGGGATGAAACGTTGTTGTTCTTCTATTGGATGATATAACCCCAGACGGAGAATCGATGATCTTTCTTAAAAGGAGCAGCAAACTCGATGATAATGGTGTGCTTCTTTGTGCACTGGGCTAAGGGAAGCTTGAAAGAAAGCTTTTAATCTGCTCAGCTAAAGGATTTTTGATTTGGGGGGAAGCTGCCAAAGTCTCTCTTTCAGATGGTTCAATTTCTTTCTTCAATGCAAGAGCCTCGGAAGCTTTGGTGGTGAAAGTTTTAGGGATGATGACTTCTATCTTCTACAACGGGGCTGCTCGATATCCTTATCTCGGTACTCGTATCATCATCTTCTTAAACTATATCATCTACTCTATCTTTGTATATATTTATTAAAAAGCAAAATAGAAAAATATAAAACCAACAAAAACCCATAAAAATCAGAAAATTTGAAAATACCAAAAATATTGTTTTTCAAGACATGTCTTCTGGTATCGATAACATCTGCGGTCTTAGAAATGTCATTCAATAATGGCACAGGACCATAGATGAAGTTCGAGCAGGAGGTGTAAATATTCTTTTTCAAAACATGTCTAGAACTATGGCTTACATTTATTTCAGACTGTAACCCGCGCTTAAAAAATGATGGCTTACAGTTATTTCAGACTGTAACCCGTGCTTAAACAATGGCTTGCTATTATTTCAGATAGCAACCCGTTCTTCAAGAAAGGAAAGTGTTGCGCTAAACCATTTTTCAAAATTCTTGCACTTATCCTAAAACAAAACAAGGAAAGCATGTCGTCAAAAAGACTGTTGTTTCTACACAAATGTTTTTCCGTCTAAAATTCTTCAGAAAAATATTTGTTGTTTTTCAAAAATGGTGGTAAATGAGTTGCTTGAAAATCAATCTAATTCAGAGTTTTTAGAAATAAATTGAAAACTCAATCAATGACTTCAGCGCTTTTAAACTTTTCAGAAAAATAAGTCATTGATTGAGGGAAAGAATGTTTTCAAATCTATATCATCTAACGAGATTATCTAATTATCCTATATGCTTAATTGAAAATGATGTTAACCTACGTTGAAGGACTAGGTGCCTAGGATATGATTGTTAGGATTAGATGATTAGAGTTTGATAAACACATTATTCCCATGCCATATATGAATTGATTGACATGTTGGATTGACTTCTATTAGTCGATTACTGTTTGGGTGATGTCGACCACCATATATCAGATGTGTGTTCACTAGCGATGCGGTATTTTGGTATATAAGAATGTTCCGATCCGGATCCCACAAGTGAAGATGATTGGATGCCGAAAGGAAAGGGTAACTATATCTTGGGTTGACAAATGAAGAAACGGAGCTTAATTGGACTTCTATAGAGAGTTGGCATGGAAAAATGCAACGTAAGAGGTCTCATCGCATCAACAGATGGTTTTCTTCATCGACAAATGAAGAAACGGAGCTTAATTTGACCTCGGTTGGCATTAAAATGCAACGTAAGAAGTCTCACCGCATCGCCAGATGGTTTTCTTCTGCCTTCTGAACAATGAAGTTTCTCAACCACCTAACGATCTTTGTGCGGGGCAATTGTGATGATACCATTTTTAAACAATTTTTAAATAATATTGTTTTGAAAATGGAAAATATTGGTTTTGAAAATAAATTGGACTTAATTTTGAAAATCACGGACTTAATTTTATCAAAACTTTAGTCACTCAATCATCGACTACGGTCATCGATTGAGGGGGAGAGTGATTTAAAATAAAATATTTTCAATCGATATTTCTTCATAAAAGGTCCGGTTTGTACAATAATAAGTGTTGATCTAAAGATTTAATGTTATGTCATGGTATGATTCTCTTCAAAGGTCAAAGGTCTTTCAAAATGAATTTTTTTCTTCTTGTTTGATTGTGAAAATGTTTTATTTTACCTAAAAGATCTCTTAAAAATTATCATACGACACTAACAATCTTTTAATGTCTAAATCATTCCACTATCGAATTAAATTAATCGAACACAATTTTCTCTCATGTTTTCTAAACCTATTTAAATCACTTGGGATCCAAAATCTCAAAGGATTTTATATTTTTGATCGGGGGAGAAAATGTGATTTAAATATGAAATCTGATTAAAAGTGATCGTTTTGACTCAATGTGCAGGCTGCTCTCCCATATGTGCTAAACGTTTTCATTAATTGATGCACATATTGAGGGGGAGCATTTCAAAAGAAAATAAACTATCAAAGTACAATGGTTTCAATGTTTTATCATAAGTACCTTGATTGAGTTTTAAAGGTTTTCTATGGCATAGTGTGATCGTGGAAGTACTTTAAAGAACTCCCCGCCTATGTGATAAAATGATTTCAAATATCCTATGCACATATTGAGGGGAGAATTTACCAAAGAAAATCAAATGGCTTTTCCATGGAAGCCGTGATCAAGAAAAGATTCCAAAGTCCTCTTGCCTCCATGTGCGAAACAATTTCAAAATCATATGCACATGTTGAGGGGGAGCATTTATAAATGATCAAAAACAATTAAGGTACAAAATGTTTTGATTTTATATCACAAGTACCTTGATTGGATTTTCCAAATGATTTTTCAATTGGTTTCGTGAAGGAATGAACTGTACCAAAAGACCGACCATTTTACTTTATGTATGGTGTTACAAGGATGGTGAGGTTAGGTATTCGTTCCCACGATCCGCCAGAACCGGAGGGATCTAACCAGGGACAATCCACTAGATAGTGTAGAGTCCTTAGGTATGATGAAAAAGGAGAAAATGAGAATATGGGAAGAGTGCCGATCGAGACAGAGCTAGTCTTGGAATAAACCCAACAAGGTTCTAGTTATGAAGTCTCAGTAAGCAATCAAGGGTTGAAGAATGAAAAGATATGAAATGAGAAAAGGGTGAAAAGAAATAGCCTCCAATAATTCAACCTTAGGGCAGAAACCGGGTTCAATACATATGCTACTAGTGTCTACTAAGGTAACACTGGTATTGAAGACAAGACGTCATGGACCCAGTGGCGCACTACACTAAACTTCCCAAGCTACTTAAGTTCCTCTTAAAAGGACTTGTTTCATTCTTACGGGGAACCTACATAATCTATCGACTTTCTCTTAGAGATTGTTGATATTGAAGAAGGAGACCCTCTCCCTAGTCTTCGGTATAGGAACCAAATGTGCACAATTGAGTCTAGAGCCAAGAGATCATCCACAATATCTCATTAGGACACAAAATTAATGAAGACTTGCTGTTTCACACAATGTGGAAAGTAAGAATATATTAAGAGTCCTACACTTTATCCTTGTGGTATTGCTAGAACATCCGAGTGATATGAAAATATTCACGATAAAGATGGAAATCCTTCTAGAGCCAACATCAAACAAGCTCTTGGTGGGTGACATGTGAGATCTTCTCGTAAGATCAAACTTGTGACAACCGGATAGAAACGATGGGGAGATTCAATCTTGAATCAACCTTGGTCCAGAATGGAATTGACGAATACTTTTGGAAAACCGCTCGATGTGCAAATCAAACATATCCTTAGAACATCTCACTAAACTAAACATAGGGCCTTAAGGCGATTAAGTCCTTATCAAGATAGGTTGATTTTCCTACTATTCCAAACATAGATCACATACTCATAGATCTATCATTTTGTTTTAATCCATCACACTAACTTCATTTTTTTCTACTTGGAGTCTTAAGAAATCTTTCGATTATGGCAAAGTTGATCATAAATCATCCTCACCTCAAAATTACAAAGTTGATCAAATCCTAGGGATATTTTCCAAAACACAATCCTAAGTCACAACTTGATCTCTAGGATCATTTACCTTCAATTGAAACTCTCATCTTTAGTGTCATCCTTGCTCATTCATTGGCACTCATGAAAGTTCCAAATCCTTCCATAAAAGACAATCATTGGCTACATCACTCACCACCTTTTTAAGACACTTAGAAGACCTAAACACCCATAGTTCAGCACGATAGCCGGATCCCTAACCTCTGGGAGGGAACCTGTGATCCGGACGATGGGGAGATTCAATCTTGAATCAACCTTGGTCGAGAATGGAATTGGCGAATACTTTTGGAAAACCGTTCGATGTGCAAATCTTCTTTTCTCTAGCACATCTAGCACATCGAATGTGTATTTATGTTTTCAAACACAAAAGTATCTCTCGATTGAAAAATACTTTTGGAAAAACCGTTCGATGTGCGAATCTCTTCTTTTATCTAGCACATAGAATGTGTACTCTTTTCAAATATAAAAGTATTTATGATTTAAAATTGATCTTTCTCATAAAACCTTCGTGTTGCAAAACTCTTTCTACTAAGCAATACGCGATTGTTTTTCAAATCATTTTTCATCATCGTGAATCTCAATTATTGGTTCACTCACTCGTGTTGTCTTCTTTGAGACGATTCGGTTTGAGAACGCCTAGAACAATGCGAAACCACAAAACTACCTATGCCAAACACCACCATACCTCCTAGGCCAAACAATATCATCTCCACTAAACCATCACCATTGGTTCCTAGAGCTATTTCATTTACTTCACCAAGATCATCACCACACCTTACAATTTAGAGGACTTGCCTTCTAGGCTCTCATCCGCACGACAAGAACAAAGGCATTCTCAAATGCACTCCACCAATCCTTCATCGCTTGCGAACCATGGGATCCGTGAGATGTGAAACTATTTTCCTACTAACTTGGACCCATTTGCGTGAAACCAAAAGTGGGGAGATTGTTGATTTCAGAAAACGCTTATTTATATTTTACGATCTTCAATGTTTTGTCGATAACAAAAGTAAGATCATTTTAACAAAACAAATAAAATACATAAATGGTTTGAACTAATAGTTTTCTAACACACTTACGCTTTCACATAAAACACTAAAACAAGTACAAGTGATTTTATGCTTTAGATATACATATGTATAACAACTAGTGTTTACATATCGGAATAACATATACTTAACTAAGTATACACTAAAATGGGTAAAACAAGTATATACTAAAATGGGTAAAACAAGTATATACTAAATAGGTAAAACTAGCAAATAGTTTTGACCCATAACCCATGGTTTTATTTATACCACTTAACCAAGTTCAGTATCCTTAAGATACATTGTATCTAGAAAGAAAACCATGGATTAACCCATGACCCATAACCAAAAATACCCATTCCCTAGTTTTTGTGCTAGCCGGATCCCTGTGGTAGGGATCCGTGGGATCCTGGGAACAATAGAGGTTTTTCCTTTATAAATAGTGAGCCATTTTTTCATTGTTTCGATCCCTTTCAATCTAACACACTTTTTCCCCCGAATAAATCTCACTAACCCTATGTTTGTAGTTTTGTTTTTGTGTGATCTTTAGGTTCCTCTTAAAGGCAAGATCACCACCTTTGAATTCGAGCAAGCTCAAGTCCATGAGTTGCCATGCTTCCTCATCATCAAGGCTATTGAAGTCCTCTTGTTGATGATCTCTTCTTCAAAGAAGTGTAGTGTTGAAGACATTAAAGTGTCAAGACGAAGATATAGTGAAGGGTATCTATCGTCTATAGGATAAGCACTGTGGTAGGTGCTAAGTCAAGACAAGAAGCATTAGTGAAAGGTGCTTAGAAGGAAGACAAAGAAGCATTAGTGAAAGGTGCTTAGAAGTGAAATACAAGACATTAGTGAAAGGTGTCTTGTAGATCTAGTCAAAGGCATTTGTGAAGGTGCCTTAGATGTACATTCGATATGGTGTGTTTCATGTACAAGATAGACTAGTATTAGATCCAAGGATATTGATATCCTTGATGATGTTGTAAAGGAGTAGATCTCCTCTGGGATTAGTCGTTGGTGTGTGTGGTAGTAGTTCCTCATTGCAATGGAACTAGGTGCTTAGCCTAGTACCTAATAAATCTCACCTTGGAGTGAAAGAACTAGGTACTTAGCCTAGTACCTTATAAAGGTACTGTGTTGGTGTGGTTTGAGTGAAAGAACCCGTGGTTAGCCTAGTTTCCGCCATAAGGAGATTGGTGTAGTGATTACTTAACTCGAGTAGGTGACTCTGGGAGTGGAGTAGGCAAGGAAATTGTACTTTAAAACTTGATACGGTCCATAGTTAATTGAAAACTACAAAGAAGGTTTTTCATAAAACAAACACCATGTCTTTTAAAACTATAGTTTTGGATGTTGATTTGATAACAACATTTTTCTTATTTACTTTTCATTTAATTGCACTAATCTTCTTTGTCATGATGTTGTGTCAAAGCTCATACCCACCTTTAGAGTCGCTTATAACAAGAATACCTTCCTAAGAAGGTATCTTAAACGCAGGAGCGGGAATCGCTAACCGACATTTGTCGTGTCATTTGTAAAGACATTCCTAAGCGCTAGAGGTATGTTTTTCTTCTTACTTTTGCTTGATAATTAAGTATACCTATTTAGGTATTTATATGATTATCTTTTGAGCAATTACATGTTTTACATGAAGGACCATTCTATCAAACCTCACTTTTTCAAATCTTTCAATTTCAAAATTTCCTCTCATTCAAAAACTTCATCTTCCTCCTCATTCCATCTCAACCGAAACCAAGAAGATCCACATCAACATGGTTTACAGCAATCACCCTAACACTCATCGCACTTGTGTTCCCTATGATGAAGTTCACATGAGACATTTACTTTGTGTTGTTAATCTATATTGGGGTTATATACCCAACTTTGTATCATCCTTAGTATTGAAATGCAATATTATTAATCTAGTTTATCTAGGTTACTATTATTTGTTTATCATTTCTTTTGATTTATATGTTTTATATTCTTCGTGATACATTAGAGGTCATGTATGCATGCTAAAAGAAAATGTAGGATAAGACATATTTGGTGTAAAATGTAAAACCTATGTTTTTATCAAATCTGTTACATTACTGCATCCACGGATCCCGGAAGATATACTAGCCGAAGGAGATTCTTCGAATTATACCGATCACAAAGACTTAATCGATCAACGGGAACCGTGGGCCGTGTACTCAATTCAACGAAGTGATCAAAGACACTTTCGTGTGTTTTATTAACATCGTTGTTTGCGGTACATATGAACGGTTGCGGTACCGATCGTAATTGAGGAGTCAATCCAAAGCCGCATGCTCACAACATCCACACTTAATTTAAGAAATCATGGTGGTGCATATCTACATAACCGGCTCGATATTTTTATACTATGCTTCGCTATGTCTGCAAATATCATGAACCAAAGAAAGCTTCCGCTACTCGATGGAAAGATGTCATGATCCGTAAAGTGTGAGCATGTCGGTTCGTAAGTCACAATTTCACATGATGGCAACACAATAAAGGGTGATCCAGAGATTTATGGTCGATGATCTCAAAGAAAGCTCAAGATCATCAAAGATGTGGATCAGTTAAAGGCCTTCACTAAAAGTACAAAGTTATCGGACTTTAAAGAATCATTGCTAATGCACAAAGATGCAGAATTTGAAGAATTGAAGTCTACGAGCTCAGAACTAAAGACAAAGATTGAATGCTAGGATGCAAAATGTATTTCATGGGGTGACCTCCCTTAGGGGGAGATTGTTAGGAATTGGAAATTCCATTTAGTAGTTTATTAGTTAGTTTGTAGCGTAGATTAGTTTAGCGTTTCACCGTGGAGGAAGGACGGGTCTTTACCCACCGTATGCACGATCCACACCCAACAGAGGACGATTTGTATGTTACTATAAATACCCCTTCCATCCATGGAAGGGGTGGTGCTTCTTTCAATCTAACATTTGATAATTTACAAAGCAAGTCTCTAAGTAGAACACCCTCTCACTCTTTCTCTCTCTAAAACATGGCATACTTGTACATCATCATCCAAGGCCACCCGAATCATCAAACACAATAATATTAAGATCCTAACAATTGGTATCAGAGCCATGGTTATTGTGTTTTATTTGATTTGTGTGGTTTCGTACCATGGTTGTTTGTGGAGGTACATTTGAAGATGGCTCGACCAAGAATGATGGTGGTGGTAGAGAAGTGTCAACTTCCATAGGGTCGGGTGGTTGACTTTGATGATTTCTTCTAGTCCAAATGAGATTATATGATGGAAATGGTGAAAAGGAAGCCGGAGCTAATGTTAACTCAACACCTTGATTTTGTATCATTATTCCTCCTAATGAGGAGAATGTTGTCGGCGGAGGAGGATGAGACGGCCTAGGAGGCAAATCCTCTAAATTGTAGAGGTGTGGTGATGATAGTGGAGATGTAAAAGAGATAGCTCTAGGAACCAATGGTGATGGTTTAGTGGAGATGATATTGTTTGGCCTAGGAGGTATGGTGGTGTTTGACATAGGTAGTTTCGTGGGTACTATCCTTTTAGGAATTGGTTTGATTGGTTGAGAGGAGATCCTTGCATTTGTTGGCTTGACCGGAGATGATTCGGTTGAAGAAATTTCGTGTACAACACGAGCAATTTTCTTGGGTGGTTCTTTGGTGGATAAGTTCCTACTTGGAGTTTTCCTCATGATGAGATCAAGAGGTTTTGTAAAGGTTTAAGTGCTGAAAGTGAGGATGAAGGTGATGACTTTAGAAGTCCTAACAATGTGGTTTATAAAGCAAGAGATTTGGCAAGTGCATTCAAGCCTTAAGCCACTAAAATTCATTGGAATGTGATGATTAACATGCACAAGAGTCAACTTCAGAGTTTGTACTGATCAAGGAACTCATTTAAGATAAGATGGAGTGTTTAAGTTAGGAAGATGAACTTGAAATGATTGTTTTAGCTAGAGTTGACATAATCTGTCACCCGGATCCCACGGTTCCCTCCTCAAAGGGATCCGTCTAGGCTAATCCTAGGGATCCGGCTCTCACCAGCTATGAAAGAGTAGAAATGATGTTTCTAAGGTCTAAGATCTATATCATCTTGAGTGTTTCAGTCCTCCTAAGTGTCTTAAATGAAGGGATGCTTAAGTACTTGAAGGTAATGAGTGATGTAGCTAATGATTGCCTTTTATGGAAGAAATTGGAACTTTCATGAGTACCAATGAATGAACAAGGATGACACTAAATATTTTGAGAGTGTCAAGTGAAGCTAAATGACCCTAGAGATCAGACAGTGACTTAGAGTAATGCTTTGGAGAATATCCTAAAGGCCTAAGATGGAAAGACTAGAATTTGATCAATTTTGATCAATTTTGACGTGAGGATGATTATGATAAATTTTGCCATAATCGAAAGATTTCAAAGGCTATATGTGAGGGATCATGTGAGACATGATGAGTTTTTTTGAGATCGAAAGAGTAATGGATTTAAGTGAAATGATAGATCTACAAGCGTCTTTGAGTGTGATCTATGTGTGAGTAGGAAGGATCTACTTATCTTGATAAGGACTTAATTTGCCTTAAGACACTATGTCTAGCTTAGTGTGAGGTGTTCTAAGGACGTGTTTGAAATACAATGTTTGCAATTGCATTTTCTGTTTGCCGGATCCCACGATTCCCTAAGTGTAGGGATCCGTCTAGCACAAATATTGGGATCCGTCCATCTACTAAGCAGAACCTTTACTAAAGGTATGCAATGATTTTGACAATGCATTATATTCCAAGATTAGTTTAGGAGGTTCTAACACTAAGATATCAAATGTAAGACGTTTTATTTCATGAAGGAAATTAGATTACATTGATAAAGCACGAGTACAAAAAGATTGATCCTATTTGAAATACTACTAAGTTCCTTGAGCGTTTTCGCTAGAAGGATCATCAAGTGGTTGATGAGTGTTTGTGGTATCAAGAATGAATAAAGTCTTCATGAGTGATATGTTTAGCGGTTCCATCATCTTGTTCACAAGTACGTACAACGGACTTTGAAATTGAGGATGAAAATGCATGACGTTATGATAGAGGCACGTCAAGAACATTCCATAAGGGATGAGTTTATTCTTGGAGCTTTGAAGATTTACAATTCGCCTTGCGAAGAAGTAGGCGAGATTGTATGGTTATTGTGTTAACAAACAATACATTATGTGAGCACAACAACCGGGAAGGATTTCTTGATTTCCCCTAAGACTCCAAACATATTCACATAGGATGAGTGCAAGGGGCTTGTACTCTTCTCGGATGTTACTTGTAAAGATAATGTTTGGATCAGAGTAATATGGTAGAGGTTTGCATATTATGCAATTTAAATCCTCCAGGGAAGGTATGTGAGAACAATATGGACTATTTTCTTCACGAAAGTTGAAGAGAGAATCAAGAGACCAATCTTCAGTGAAGGCACATTGTGCATGATTTGGAATCTGGAGGATGTGACCAAAATGCCCAAGGGTTAAAGCAAACTTTTGGTTTTTGATATAAAACCAAAGAGATAGAGAGCGATCCTCGTTACGAACGAGTTCAACTTGACGGAAGAATTCCATTATGAACCTTGGACATATCTTCTCGTTGATTTCAAGAAGACATTCTAGTCCTATGGCTCGGAAGGAGGTATTGATACCTTCTTCGAATTATAGAGAGGTGTCTACAATACGTCCTACGTGGAAGTGATGGTTTTCGAGATTATTGAACCCACGAACATGATTGCCAGGTGTGTTGGGCTCAAGGGAGATGTTCGGAGTGTAGACACTAGTGAGTGAAAAATTAAACTCATATTCATGCGTCATAGTTGAACCTATAGAAATGATGAGTTAAAAAAGAGAGTGATGTTTGTGATCAACCAATGATTATCTAACGTTTTTACTAGATTTTTATTAACAATGGTTTTTAACAACAAAGACACTTAACTCACTTATGTTTTTGACATTATAGGGGAATATTACTTTTAGAAAGAAAGTGGTTTTTATTATGCATGGAAAACTGTTGTCCAGATGTAGGGGTCCCACGGTTCCCTTCTATAAGGGATCCGGCTAGTCTAACTTTCAAGATCCGTGGATCTGGAAAAACAGAAATAGATTACTTGATAAAAACATAGATTTTTAGATCTTATAGTTTTATACCAAGATATGTGTTTTAGTCTACATTTTCTTTTAGCATACATGGATTTCTAATGTATCACGAGAGAATGAAATAAATCAAAAAGAAATGATAAACACATTATGATAATAATAACCTAGATAACTAGACTATTAGTAATATTTCATTTAAATGCTAAGAATGATACAAAGGATTGGGTATATAACCCCAATGTAGATTAACAACACAAAGTATATGTCTCCGTACGTGAACTTCATCATAGGGAACACAAGTGCGATGATCACGAGGCCGATGGAAACCATGTTGATGATGAACCTTCTTCTATTCGGATGAGATGAAATGGAGAAGAAGATGAAGTTTTGAATGAGAAGAAATTTTTGAAATTGGAAGATTTGAAAAAGTGGAGATTTGTTGGAATGAAAGACGGTGGGAGTTTTTATGGGGAAGGAGGAATTTTTGATATTTGTGTTTTTGTTTTATTATTAGAAAGATATAATTTTAGGATTAAATGAAATAAAACACAAATTATATACTCCTCGACTTTAGACGAAAAGGAAACACGTATGCAAGAAAAGCTTCCTAATGAAGCTATATGTAAAGTGAGTATAAGCACACAAGATAATCAAATAACTACCTAGGAAAACATACTCATTTATCAAGCAAATGTCATTTAGAGATAAGTAGAAAGTCATACCTCTAGTGCACTTAGGAATGTCTTTACAAATGACACAACAAATGTCAGAAGACAATTCCGGCTCCTTTGTGCTTAAGATACCTTCTTAGGGAAGGTATTCTTGTTACCAAGCGATTCCTATGGCTTGGTAGATATGAGCTTTGACTAATCAACATGACAGAGAAGATTAGTGCATTTAAATAGAAAATAAATAATGAGAAAAATGTTGTCATCTAATCAACATCCAAACAAAGAGTTTTAAAAGACATGGTGTTTGTTTTATGAAAACCTTCTTTGTAGTTTTCAATTAACCATGGATCGTATCAAGTTTTTAAAGTACAATATACTTCAAGAGACTTGTAACTAAGCTCGATACCAATTGTGGAAAACTAGAAGGGGTTGAATAGTTTTGCCAATTAAAACTTTCTTTTAAATTATTTAGATCGACTTATGTCAATCTATTTGGATGTGTGTTGGATGTTGATAAACAAACATATAAAAGTATGTAATGAAAAGATAAGAGTAAGAAGCACAAAACCACAACGCGAGTATTTATAGTGGTTCGGCTATAAGGACACCTTCCCCATACCATGCTCCGGCGGGATTGGGTCTGTTGTTGTTGTTGTTGTTGTGGCTACAAGGACACCTTCCTTGCCCTACTCCACTCCCCGAGTCACCTACTTGAGAGTTTGTAATCACTACACGACACCAACTCCTTATGGCGGAGAATCCTTCACAACGTCGCCTACTCTTTTTCCGGTACTAGGCTAACCACCGGGTTCTTTCACACCAAGGTGAACCACACCTACACAACGTCGCCTAACCTTTATCATGTACTAGGCTAAGTACCTAGTTCCATTGCAATGGAGGAACTACTACCCAGCACTACACCAACGACTAATCCCAAAAGAGACCAACTCCTTATTACAACATCATCAAGGATATCAATATCCTTGGATCTAGTACTAATCTATCTTGTACATCAAAACACACCATATCGAATGTACATCTAAGGCACCTTTCACTAATGCCTTTAACTAGATCTTCAAGACACTCTTCACTAATGTCTTGTGTCTTGACTTCTAGGCACCCTTCACTAATGCCTACAATACGGACAATCGACACCTTTCACTAATGTCTTCGTCTTGACACTTGAGACATCTTTCACTAATGTCTTCAACACTACACTTCTTAGAAGAAAGAAAAGAACCATCAACAAGAGGACTTCAGTAGTCTTGATGATGAGGAAGCATGGCAACTCATGGACTTGAGCTTGCTTGACTTCAAAGGTGGTGATCTCGCCTTTAAGAGGAACCTAGAGAATCACACAAAAACAAAACTACAAACATAGATCTCTTGGATCTGGGTTAGAGAGTTTTTAACTCAGGGAGAAAGTATGTTGGAAAGGGGTGAGCAACAATGAAGAAATGGCTCACTATTTATAGAGGAAAAATTCTACTGTTCCCCGGATCCCACGGATCCCTCCCACAAGGGATCCGTCTAGCGTAAAGCTAGGGATCCGTGGGACGCTCCTCTTTACCCATGGGTATTTTGGTTATGGGTCATGGGTTGATCCATGGATCTTTAGCTAGATACAATGTATCTCTTGAGTGCAATGCACCTAGTCATATGGGTATGGGTCAATACCATGGGTTATGGATATTATCCATATGTGATATAAGCATGATGTCATGCAATGGGTTATGGGTCAAGCTCCATGGGTCATGGACTTTGGGTTGTACCCAACTATATTCAATGTATTTGGTCAATGGGTTATGATACTTAAGTTTCTACCCATTTATATTACCCAATATACTACATACTAGTTATGTGTATATTTTACCCGAATATGTAAACACTAGTTGTTGTACATATGTAATATTAAATCATAAAATCACTTATACTTGTTTTAGTGTTTTATGTGAAAATGTAAGTATGTTAGTAACTATTAGTTCAAACCATTTACGTATTTTATTTGTTTCGTTAAAATGATTTTACTTTTGTTATCAACAAAACATTAGAAGATCGTAAAATATAAATAAACGTTTTTACGGTTTATTTGTATTAACAGGTATGTTGACCGATTTTTGACCAAACTGATCAATAAGGCCAATTAATGAAAATCGTGGTGGTTAATCATCGCCTAGCGATTAATTGGCTGCTTAGGCCGATTTTTGCAACACTGGTTCTTTCCCGTTACTCCATAAAATATTACTTTTACCCATGAGTCCCAATCATCCCAAAACTGTGTACAAAAGATATGACTCGACTTAGCAACCATGCAAGTAACTAGATATTTGAACTAATGGTTTAGTAATGATAACAATAATGCACTAAAGGTGAGTGCATACAAGGTAGGCTAAGGCGATTTGGGTGTACATTTAGGGGTGGATTGTAAACAATGCTCTTCATCGATATTCTGGAAAACGGAAATATCACGAGAACCGAGAAAAGGATAGGCTCTGAGGGGTTAACTAGGGGTATCGTGTACTAAAGATGAGTACATCGCAAGGGTGTGGGGTAATTACTCAACCGATGTGGGGTAATGCATAAGTGATAAGCTCCATCCAATGTTGTCTTTCTTCTTCTTGCCAAATATAACCTGCACACTTAAGAAAACAAATGAAACCTTCGCGTAAAATCGGCGGTAAAACTATATATGACACAACTACACTAGAAAGCAAGTAAGATATAATGCTTGTGAAATGGATGTTTGCAGTTTTTATGGAAAATTAAGACCTGAGAATTTCCAAAAATTTATAAGTACCACAGAAAACGAAAAAATTGTATAAATTGTTTTGCTTAACTCGACGTCGTCAAGCTTTAATCTCGACGCCAGTAATCCCGACAAAAGCGGTCTCACGCATTTTTCGGAAAATTACATCTTTAAAACTTGGAAAATTTCGCAAAACATCTATTATGACTCGATACAAGCATTTGACTCGAACAAACATACACATATATCAATTTCACTAATTGTAATTATCATGTTCATGTTTTTCAAAAACGTATGTGATCTTCCCTACACTTATCTTTTTGTAAAATACATTTATATGTAATTAAGACGAGGTTAAAGACAAAATAAAGCATTTTCACAAAGTCTAACATGAAAATAAACAACAATGAAAAAGATATACGACACACAAACAAGCAAAAAATTAAGCATGGGTTGCCTCCCACGAAGCGCTTTTCTTTATTTATGAGTCTTGTAGCTAGACTCGAAGTCGTGCTCCTACGTCGTCTCGTTTTTCATCCTCAATGAAAACTCTATCATATTAACAAAATTCTCATCTACTCTATACCTAGGTCCTAGGTTCAAACAATCCCTATAGTAGAGCCTCCTCTTCTCCCACATAAAGTTCAAGCCTTTTTCAACATCTTCTTTGCTCTTTTCCTCAAAAGCTTTAATGTTATCTCATTCATAGAGGGATAGAGGGCCATATCTCTTCATCTTCCAAGGCATCCTATATGTAATTTCATCGTCCCCTTCCACAAATCTAATTGTTCCCTTGGACTTGTTATAGCTTAACTTAGATTTTTCAACAAACGGTTTTCCTAACACAACTTGGGACAAGCTATAGTCGATGACACATCCTATATCTTCTAGGACCATAAAATCAACTAAGTAGGTGAAATTTCCTAGAAAGACGTGTGCATCCTTGACCCTTCCCACAAAGTTGAAAACCCCACCGGGATACTTAGGGTCCCTCCTAATTGTAAGTCGCTCATTCATTATGTCATTGTAAACAGCTGATGACATCACATTGATAAGAGAGTCCGTATCTATGTAAGCGTGCTCGACATTCCTATATCCAATCATACAAAGGATCTTTATGTTATAAGGATTTCCTCTCCTAATCTTTGGGCATATTCTAATGATGGGTGATCGAGGATTTTTGATTATGTATTGGTGGTATGCAACTTCTTTCTTAGTCGGGTAACGATTGAAATAGGCACTAATCTCCTCATTCTCACTTTCATTTACTAAATCATTACCTTTACTATTTCTAATCATGGAGCCAACAATTGAGGCGTTAACCGCTTTTTCAACAGCGTCCCTAATTGTATTCTCAAATACCCCACCCAAATCTTGAAGCTCATTAATTCTAACATTACGGTTGCGATGATTGTTGGAGGGGTGTTGGTCAATTGGTTTTGGTTTGAGTGGAAGTGGTTGATTAGGTGGTTGGTTATCACCTTCCATGATGAAAAGTGATGGGGTTACGAACAAAGTCACGAAGAAGACGGATAGACTTCAAGGAAGCTAATGAAAATGATAAAAAAAATCTTACTTGATAGGAATCATGCAAGGGAACCTAAACGAGATAGAAATCTAACTAGCTATTCTATTCCTCGGCAGCAGCGCCAAAAACTTGATGCGCGTATGGAGCGCGTTCGGGGTCAAATGAACTTCTTTTTCGTCGAGCAAGTTTTTCAACCACCTAGGCAGTGAACCTAATCGTTGTAGTGTAGTATTAAGTAAGCCTCGGGGATTGATATCGTTCTCTAGGGGAATAGGAATGCTAGTAAGAAATATATGACGGGAAAGTGGAGGTTGAGGATGATTCTTTTTTATCTTTTTATTGGTTTTTTAGAAAGCTAAGGTAAAATCTCAGGGAAATTGGTTTGGGGTGGTACTTCTACCGATTACTTCTACTTATCTGATTATCTAATTACTACGGGTAGTCTTATGTCTATTTGATGTGTGCTCGTATGATGATTAAAAATGTGTTTACCTAGATACTATTACTCTCTAGTTATCTTTTATTGGTCAGTTGAATTGTCACACCTTATCTTAACGCGTTGTATTCCTAAGGTCGTAGGGTATGCGTAGTCCCTAGTTCTTTGAGGTTATCTCTCGGGTTTGACATACGAAATCGGCAAGCCTAAGCTATTTCATTCATAAGCCACACATTCCTAAAACATACTCAAGCATTAAATACAACGAATGATACTGTTAGGATTTAGTAAATCCAGTTATTAAAGAGTCGGTCACCTCAAGTATATGTAATCATTAGAAAGCTCGTAGTCGAGATTATTATAAGTTAAGTAGTATTTAGTTTAAGTAACACCGTGGAGGACAGACGGGTCTTTACCCACTGTATGCCACGATCCGGCCCGATAGGTGGCGATTTATGTAATGACTATAAATACTCTCTACCTCCCAAGGTAGAGAGTTGGAGCTCATAATAAGATTTTTCTTTCTCTCACTAAAGTTCCCAAACCTCTAACTTTCTCTCTCTAAGACTCATAATACGCCTATTTGATCTTATGGTTTAGTGTGTTTGTGAAATCCAAATGTGTACAATTGGTATCAAGAGCCATGGTTTGATCATCTCTTACATATCTTTGGATTTCTAGTGACTTTTAGGTGGTTTTAGAGTTTGAAAAAGTTTAGTGGTTTTTGCATCATTTGGATCATTTCTAGTGTTAAAGTTTGAATCTTGGGTGTAGTTTTGTGTTTAGAATCATTGTATGTGCTTGGGTTTTGATTTGGTAAGCTTGAATCATCGTGGTTGGGTTGTTTTTGGATTGAAAAGTGGTGTTTATGTGTTTTTCTAGCTAGCTACTTGAGCCACGGATAAGTTGTCTTGGTAGCGACTTGCTTTGTAATTTGGTAGTTGAAGGTCTTAGCGAGTTGAGCTAGCGACTTGTTTATTGAGACAAGCCGACAAACAGTACACTTAGTGGATTCTCCACTACGGGTAGCGACTTGGTGAAAGTTAGCGACTTGTACTTAAGTTTGTTAGCGACTTGGTGTTAGCGATTTGGTGCTTAGCGAGTTTCTCTTTAGCGACTTGACAACTTAGCAACTTGGTGCTTAGCGACTTGCTGTCAAAATTTTGCTAGCGACTTGGGTCTTAGAGAGTTGTTATTTAGTGACTTGATAGTGTCTTAGCAACTTGGCATTATAGCGACTTGGTTCAGGATTTCTTAGCGACTTGGTTGATTACATTTGTATACGGTTTCTCTTGATTTAGTAAAATCCCGTGAAAGAATCTATTTCCGGTTTAATCATAGAGTTATAAAATACCGTTTAATCATTAACATGTCTACCAACGTTCCTACAATCATCTCCACATTGTCGAGGATGTTCAAGTAGTGGTTTAGATACTAAATCCACCCATGCTTGAGCGGTGACTACAACTCTTGGGCTCAAAGAATCGGATTGTCTTTGTCTTGGAAAGGAAAATGAGGTCAACATTCTCAAATCGATTGATGAAGGACCTTATCGATTGAGACTACAAGAGACTTAATTGATACAATTGCAGATGGAACAATGATCTATGGAATAGACAGACCAAAGACATATGATGAGCTCGATGATAAGGAGAAAAGAGATTCGATGTCGATATCGTGGCTTCTAACATCGTACTTCAAGGTCTTCCAAAAGATATCTACAAGTCGATCAATCACAACACCGAAGCCAAGGCGGTGTGGGATAATGTCAAGATGCTTCTCTCGGGTTACGAATTAACTATGGAAGAGGAGAATCACAACTCTATGATGAATTTGAACACTTCAAGATGAAACCGATGAGAGTGTCTATGAGTATTACGTGAGATTCCACAAGCTTGTTAATGATATGAGGAACATCGAATGACTATGCCAAACATTCAATTTGAACTCAAAGTTTGTGAACAACATGAATCCCGAATGGCACAAGTTTGTCACCTCGTGAAGCTAACCAAAGGATTGAAGAATACAAACTATGAGCAACTCTATGCCTTCTTTCTTCGAATGAGAGACATGCTATGTTTGAAAAAAGGATTCTAAATCGGTTCAAAACCAACAGGGAGAGATAAGCTCATCAAATGATTCATCCGCCTTCTACTCAAACATTGGAATTACCACCAAAGCATCTCAAGTTATACCCATGGGTAATGGTAATCACAAACTCATTCCCGATCCAATGTTCAAGCAAGTGATCTTCGATGCACACGTGGGAAACTTCATTAATCAACTGGCTCGATGATCGATCAAAACATGAACTCTCTCCCACAAACCAAAGAACAACCTTAGAACAACATCTAATCCACAATCGAGAAATCTATCGAGAGATGGAAAGGTTATGGTGCGGCCGGTTCAAGATAGGTAGTACGAACAAGGAAGAGGTGGAGTGGTAGAGGTTATCCGCAAATCGAATAGGGAAGGAATGGAAACCGAGGTCAAGAAAAGCCAATCAAATGTTACAACCGTGGAGGTGAGGACACATTGCAAGGCGCACATCGCCAAAAGCGCCTCGAGAATGAGTACTTGAGGATAAGATGTTGCTTGTGCAAGCTCGGGATAATGGTGCGGCTTTGGATGAAGAGGAGTTGTTGTTTTGGTCAAGGAAATGCTAAGACATATGATGCGAGATGTGGATGAGCAACCAATTTAGGAGATAGGCCATGATCATTAGAATGCCTTTCAAGTAGCGATTGTGATGCATACGACTACGATGTTGATGAAGAACCTCTTGCACAAACCATTTTCATGGCTAGCATTTCTCCAATGGTCTCTCCTAAAGTCTCTTCATCACCACAAGCTGGTCCATCCAAAGACAAAATCATTTTCGAGGTATTAAAATTATACGATGAAGTTGATGAGCAAAAGATACATAACGAGTACTATCAGCTGTAATTATTGAGTCGATATTGAAAATATGGGTAATATCAATGTTGTCCCATATGATCAATATGTGAAACAAAGTGAAAGTGAGATTGTACCAGTGATGCATCTTCTGCGATCAACAATGATTATGTTTTTGATGAATTCACCGTGCATGTGCCCGATGATTCATTATCTACGAGGCGAATGCCTATAAAGAACGTGTTGCTATTTATGAACAACGTGCTAAATTTGAGTTGACCACCCGTGAGCGGTGAAATGGATGACCAAATGCGTACAATCATTAGAAAAAGTAATTTTAGAGAAGAAGTATTAAAACAAGAGTTAAATTCCTTACAAGAAAAGCTTTCTAAAAGCGCTAAGCAAAACAAGAACTTCAAGAAAATGTGAAAAAGCTTAGCAAGAATTCAATGCTAAGGAATCAAAACTTTTGAATGATTTTTCTAATCGAAAACTTTGAAAAACAAGCTTGAAAATAAGTTGTACGCATAAGGAACACTATTCGATCGCTCACATGATCACTAAGCATAGAGTCTTAAGCTATAAGCATAGCATTCCCCTTGTTGAGGAACCAAATCCGGAGGTCATTAAAAAGGCTAGAAGTGCTCATAAGGTAATTTATGATGGCAATGAAATCCTTAAGCCTAGAGCAGAAACCTAGTTGCGTTGAGGGCACTGAGGAAGATAAAAAATCAAATGAAGTCACTAGGAAAAAAATGAACAAGAAATTAGATGATCCTAAATGTAAAGAGAAGAAAATAAATATCACACCCCATGATTACAAGAAGGAGAATTGGATTTCCTTGAACAAGTTTAAGCCTCGAGACATTGTTAACACCCGAACAAGTGTTCGGAAAAGGATTTAGATAAGCAAAAAGCGAGAGAATCTTGTTGTAACAAACCCCCTTTAGGAAAATGCCTTGTTGACTGTATCCTCCCAATACACCAATGCATTTAGTTCCTAGGACTATTGCCACTAAAAGCAAGACCTTAATCCAATCAATATGTTATCTTTCAACTATTTGTTGATTTTGAAAAACTTGTGAAAAGGATCACACCATTGGGATAGCGAAGGGAAAGGGTTTGAACAAACAAAGAATGCTATTTAACCGAGGTCATGCCTTTCTTTAAACAACTAAAAGATCATTTTGAGAGTCTTAAAGAGGATAGATTCGGATATTAAAGGAATGGAAAAGGAATTTGATGCTATGATAGTTGAGGTTAGTGACTATGAGCGAGCACTAAAATATAATGAGATTGAGAGGAAGAACTTGCATACATTGAATGAGACTCTTATTTCGAATGTATTACTCAAGATGTGTTTTACATCACTACTAATTGTTCCATTAATGCTTCTCGATTTCATGAATTATCCGTTGCTCGAAAGTCTCCCATGATCGTGTCATTGAGCTTGAAAAACTAACTCTAAAGCTGCATGATAAAGTTGAGCAGGATGATCATGATAAACTGTAAACCAATTTTCTAAATTAGAAGTTGAGCATCGGCTTTGCAATTAAAATATCAACATCCGAAGAAAAGCGTTAAAACCTCAAATATCAAGAAATCTTTGGATGTTCCTGAATTTGATGCGCTTTTGAAATTAGCAAGCGTGATGAACAGTTCGAGCTCATTGTAACACGATCGTAAAGTTGAAAGCCCAAATTTCTCAATTAAAGGGTGAAATGAACAATGTGGTGGCTCCCAAATGCCTCCTTTAGATTCTCGAATTCTCAAAATTTTCATCTTCAAAACTTGGTCAATGCTTTACAAAAGGAAAATGAGAGGTTTCTAGAAGAAAATGAAAAGGTTAAACGTCAATTCAATGAGTTATTTGAGTCGATAAAAGTCACTCGTAATAAAAATAATGAACAAATAACTTCGTTGCAAAAGGAAATTGAGAATCGAAGAGTCGTAAAAGGGAAAATGCCAATGACCAATGGGGAAAATGGTGCATCAAAGGTGCATGGTTGTAATAAATATGCTTTGTCTGTAAATTATGTTCCTCCACACCTTAGGAATAACAAACTTGCCATTCAAACATATTTGTCATACCTTAAGGATAGTCTAGAATGTCTCCGTGAGATTGTAGAAGAGGATAAGTTAGAGAAACCACTTGATAATGCAATTGGTCATGCATGCTTATATGCCAAACGATCTCAAGAACTTCTAGAATGCTTAATTACAATATGCCCTAAATCCCTAGGTGAGCAAGTCAACCCTTTGATACCTGTTCTATGCCTAATGCCAAGTATACAAATCATTCAATGCCCAATGTTATGAATGTGAACTTTAGTAGGCCTTCAAATAGTTCGGATCCGGCACCTCCGAGTGTTAAGAAAGTGAACCTCAATGTGCCTTCGAATAGTTCACATCCCAGACATCAAAACAAGAAAGGCAAAAGTAGCAAAACCAACTAATGTTCCGTTGCCTCTGCAGAGTAATCGGTGACATTAAAGCGACCGGTCAAAGTCTCAAGGCAATACAAGAAATGATAGGGCCTCATGAGCTAAGAATGCATTGGAAGAAAGTAGAAGATCACCGTAGGGAGAATTTGAATAAAACGAATCGTGTTGATTCTAGTATTAGCCATAGCGCATCAGTAATTAATTCAATTCTAATACTATTTGCAAACCATGTAATGATGTCTGCGTGAATTCGCTACTAATCATGATTGTGGTGTAAATGCTTTGTCTAATGCGGTCACATCCCCGTTAATATTGTTAATGCAAAATATCATTCTAAGAAGGCTAAAAGGCAAAGGCGAAGAAAGTTAGAAAACAATTGAAACCCACAGGAAGAACATTTAGTAAGATAGGTTATCAATGGATACATTGGCCATAAGGTTAATCACACTATGCCCACTAGAAAATGGATGCCTCTTGGTAGAACTATTCCTTAAGAAGTGAACATACTTTGAATAGGGCAAATCACGGGCACTAGTAATCGCATCTATTCATAATGATTCCATTGCTTCTATTTACGATATGGATGTTTCTATTTCGATGTGGGTGTTCCAATCAACGTTACTAACCAAATGGAACCCATTCTTGCATGGGGATCCCAATTATCCGATTATCCATTCTTGTCTCGTGTTCAAGCTGCAGATCGTTCAAATCGTTCGGTGGTACACGGACTCAGCCGCTCCAAACATATGATTTGGAGACCGGTCATGCTCATGAACCGTGAGTAAATTCATCGGGACGATTAGATCCGAGAACGACCATTTTGGAGCTATTATGGGTTATGGAGATTATGTGGTTGGTAAAAGTGTGATTTCGGGGTATATTATGTGGAAGGTCTTGGTCACAACATTTCTCTGTTGGTCAATTACGTGATTCCGATCTAGAGGTGGCCTTTAGAAAACATACTTGCTTCGTTAGAGAACTAGATGGTGTGGAATTATTAAGAGGTACTCGTGGTTCTAACCTATACACCATCTTTATCGAAGACATGATGAAGTCTTCTCCAACTGCTTTTTGTCAAAGGCTTCTAAAACAAAGTCATGGTTATGGCATCGTCGTCTCAATCACTTGAACTTCGGCACCATTAATAACCTTTCCGAAAGGATCTTGTCGAGGCTTACCCAGTTAAAATATGAAAAGATCATCTTTGTTCAACTTTGCCAACCGGGTAAAAGCACGAAATATGCCCACAAACCAAAACCCACAAATTCGAGAATGGAAGTTCTTCATACCTTCATATGGATCATGCGGACCAATGAGAGTGCAAACGATAAATGGGAAGAAATACATTCTAGTAGTTGTTGATGACTACTCTCGATTTACTTGGGTAAAGTTTTTGAGGACAAAGGATGAAACTCCATATGTCATCATCAAACTAATCAAACGACTTGAGTTCGACTCAACAATACAATGTAATTGTTCGAATGAGACAATGGCATGATTTTGTCAACAAAGACTTAATTCGCTTTTTATGAAAGTGTTGGAATGGGTCATCAAAGAAGTGTTCCACGAACTCCTCAACGGAACGGTGTAGTTGAAAGACGAAATCGAACTCTTGTAGAAGCCGCAAGAACAATGCTTATTTATTCGAAGGTTCCAATGTTTCTATGGGTTGAAGCCATTGCCACGCTCGCTACACCCAAAATCGTTCCCTTATACACACCTCTCATGGAAAAACTCCATATGAACTTGTTCATAAACGAAAACTTGATCTCTCCTACCTACCGTGTGTTTGGTGCTTTGTGCTATCCAACGAATGACGGTCAAGATTTAGGTAAATTAAGAGCAAAGGCCGATATTGGAGTTTTTGTTGGTTATGCACCAAACAAGAAGGGTTACCGAATCTACAACAAGAGAACCGAGATATCATGGAAACAATTCACGTTACGTTTGATGAGTCGACCGGTCAAATGGCTCTTGGACAATCCATTCGGGACCCGCACTTCAAAACATTCCCATTGGTTCATCCTTGTACAAAACCTCTCCAAAGAACTCCATATGTACCTCCATCCAAGATGATTTAAAGAAATTGTTTGATCCTATGTTTGATGAACACTATGAGCCAAGTGCTAATGATGTGTCATCTCCTTCAACAGAGGTCGCTCATATCCTGTGAATGAAGTCAACCTTGAGTTTCAATATCATTAAGTCAAGAAGCGCCGATCACTCGATCTCATCAACAAATCTTCAATCTTCGAATGTACATCATGGAATTGTTTCGCATCAATGAAGAAGTTAATCCCTTTGCCACTCCCGAAGATGCTCCATTTGAAAATATCTTTGCTCTGAATCATCATCGAACCATCTTCTTCAGGAGACATCGACTGCTACTTGAGTCCCTCAACATGACCACATGAACACCTCGGAAAATGGACTCATGATCATCCATTAGACAACATCATTGGAAATCCTCTCGTCCGGTATCCACACGGAAACAACTTGCAACCGATGCCTTATGGTGCTTCTTCAACTCCGTACTCAAAGATCGAATCAAAGATGTGAAACCGCCATGAATGAAGGCAGTGGTTCAATGCCATGCAAGAAGAAATTCATGAGTTTGATCGACTTGATGTATGGGAATTAGTACCGCTCCAGTTGTGCTATGATCATTGCTCTAAAATGGATCTTCAAAGTGAAACTTGATGAGCATGGTGATGTCTTAAAGAACAAGGCTCGATTGGTTGCTAAAGGATACCGTCAAGAGGAGGGTATTGACTTTGAAGAATCATTTGCTCTCGTTGCTCGTGTCGAGGCAATCGAGAATCTTTTGGCTAATGCTGCTAGTAAGAACATGGTAGTCTATCGATGGATGTAAAGACGGCATTTACGAATGGAGATCTTAAAGAAGTCGCTCACGCCACCCAACTCAAGGCTTTGTGAATCGAGCATCCTACTCACGTTTATCGTTTGAAAAAGGCTCAGACGGTTTAAAGCAAGCTCCAAGGGCATGGTATGATATGCTATCAAAGTTTCTTCTATCTAGGGTTCAGAAAGGATCAGTTGATCCTACATTGTTCACCGTGAAGTCGAGGCAAACATTTAATTCACGTCCAAATTTATGTTGATGATATCATCTTTGCCTCGATCGACCCCAATGAGGTGTGACCGTTTTCAAATGAAATGGGTTCTAAATTTCAAATGTCAATGATGGACAAATGTCATTTTCTTGGGATTACAAATTTCACAAAGTCCGGAGGCATTTTCATAAATCAATCTAAATATGCAAATGAGATTTGAAAGAAATTTGGATTCGATTCTAGTGACCACATTGACAATCCCATGATTGAACGTACTAAACTAGATGAGGACCACTCAAGGATCATGGTAGACCAAACGAAATATCGTAGTATGATTGGATCACGATGTACCTCATAGCTAGTAGACCGGACATCTTGTTCATTGTTTGCATGTGTGCTAGATACCGTGCTAAGCCTACTAAAAGCACCTTGAAGCGGTTAAACGGGTCTTCGGTATCTCCAAGGAACCATAAATATGGGACTTTGGTACCAAGGACACCGGTATGTCACTAACGACCTATGCAGATCCGATCATGCGGGATGTCGGGATACTCGTCGAAGCACGCCTAGAGGTGCTCGATTTTTGGGTGATAAGCTTGTGAGTGGTCTTCAAAGAAGCAAATGAGTACTTCTATTTCTCTCTGAGGCGGAATACATAGCCATGTCATCTTGTTGTGCTCAAATCCTATGGATGAGATCCCAATTATCGACTATGGTTTTGAATTCAACAAAATCCCTCTCTTGTGATAATAAAAGTGCTATTGCTCTCTCATGCAACAATGTACAACACTCAAGAGCAAACCACATCGACATTCGACATCATTTCATCCGGGAGCAAGTTGAAAAGCAGTGTGGTGGAACTTTACTTTGTGAGGTGAATACCGGTTAGCGTACATCTTCACCAAAGCTCTTCCTAGAGAACGCTTTGAGTTTATTCTTCCACGACCGGGTCTTAAGAGCCTACAAGCGAAACTCTCAAACGTCTTCAAGAGGAAGAAGAGGAGTAAAGGTTTCCTTCATCTATCTAGTGTACATATTTATTCGAAAAACAAAATACAAAATTACAAAATTTTCAAAAAAAAAAAAAAAACCTTAAAATCTTGAAAAATTCCAAAAATATTGTCATTTTGTCATGATTTTCTCAATTCGATTATATCTACGGTCTTTGTCGTCATTCAAAGAATGACACAGGGACTTTAGATATTGTTTGAATTTTCAAAAAAAAAAAAAATATATATATATATATATATATATATATATATATATATATATATATATATATATATATATATATATATATATATATATATATATATATATATATATATATATATTCAATGGAGTTTAAAGTCTCAAAATCCGATCCTTATCGATTAAAACGTTTTCATAATCAAGTCACAATTCTCCATAAAGCTTTCAAATTCAATTTAAATCTAGAGATCACAAATCTCAAATGATTTGATAATTGTGATCGGGGAGAATTTGTGATTTAAATTGGATTTAAACGATAATTCGGTAAATGGTTTTATAAGGATGTACAAGCTCTCCTTCCACATGTGCCAAACGATTTCAAATTTTCCATGCACATGTTGAGGGGAGCATCTATCTTAAACCATAAATATTTGAAACGTGATCAATTTATCTCAATGTGATTTTTCCTAATATGTGCAAAACATTTTCAAATATCTATGCACATATTGAGGGGAGCAAGCTTATGAAAACCTTATCCTTCCCAAAATACTTTATCTACTTGATTTGATTAGGGAAGTTATGTTGATATTTTTAGAAAATGGTAATCAAAGAAGTTAATTCTTTCTCTTGCCTCCGTGTGCAAAACGATTTCAAACACTTGATGCACATGTTGAGGGAGCTCTTGTTCTAAAAATATCAAAACAATTCGTGTACAAAATGCTTTGATAATATATTATAAGTATCCGGATTGATTTTCAAATGGTTTCAATTGGTTCCAATGGCGGATGAACAATACCAAATAGATCGATCAACTTTACTTTATGTATGGTGATATAAGGATGATAAGGTTAGGTATTAGTTCCCATGATCCGCGAATCGGAGGATCTACCGTGGACAATCCTTTGGATAGTGTAGAAGTCCTTAGGTATATTGAAAAAAAGAGAAAATGAGATATGGGAAGAGTACGGATCGAGACCGAGCTAATCTTGGAATAAACCCAACAAGGTTCTAGCTATGAAGTCTCTGTAAGCACCTTGAAGGGTTGAAGAATGAAAAAGAATTGAATGAGAAAAGGGTGAAAACAAATAGCCTCCAATTATTCAATCTTAGGGCGGATACCGGGTTCAATTCATATACTCTTGGTGGTTACCAAGGTAACATCGGTATTGAAGACAAGACATCATGGACCCGGTGGCCTTGCACTTCAACTTCCCAAACCACTCAAGTTCCTCTTAAAGGGCTTGCTTCATTCTCACAGGGAACCGACATTATCTATCAATTTCTTAGAGATCGTTGATATTGAAAAGGAGACCTCTCCCTAGTCTCCGATATAGGATCCAAATATGCACAAATTGAGTCTAGAGCCACGAGATCATCAATAAATCTCATTAGGACACTTTCAACGAAGACTTTCTGTTTCACACAATGTGGAAAAGAGATTATATCTTGAGTCCCACGCATTATCCTTGTGGTATTGCTGAACATCCGAGTGATATGCAAACATATTCACAATGAAGATGGAAAGCCTCGAGCCAAAATCAAACAAGCTCTCGGTAGGTGGCATGTGAGATCTATTCTATAGATCAACCATGTAACAACTGAGCAGAAACAATAGGGCGATTCAATCTTTTGAATCAATCACAGTTCAAAGTTATGGATTAACGGATACCTTTGAAAAAGCGGTCGTTGTGCTTAAAAACTCTTTTCTTTAGCACTTCGACGGTGTTCGAATATTTCAAATCAAAAGGTGTTTATGATTGATAATTGATTTTCATTAAAACCTTCGTTGTATTGCAAAAACAATTTCTATTGAAGCGATACACGATTGTTTTTCAAATCTCTTTTCATCAATCGGTGAATCTCTATTCATTGGTTCACTCACTCCGTGTTGTCTTCTTTGAGGCGTTCGGTTTGAGAATGACTAGAGCAATACGCAAAACCACAAGGAAACTCTTGAATTATACCGATCACGGTAAGACTTGTAATCGATCAGCGGGAAGCTGTGGGCCGTGTACCTCAATTCAACAAAAGTGATCAAAGACACTTTGTGCGCTTTATTGCTAAATGTTTTATGCAGGTACGCCCTACGTTTGCAGCTGATCAGAATGATGCGGTCAATCCATAGCCGCATTGATGTGGGCCCAAGTGTTGATGAGCAGGCTATGATGTTTCTGGAGGCCCAAGATCGTGTGACAAAAGGGGCCTCACTAAAATGGGCATAACTTGGGCTACGGGGCTCCGTTTTAGGCGAATTACCAGTCAAATCGAAGCTTGGAACGAGGAGCTCATGATGGTTTTCTTTTCAAAGGGAATCAACTATGTATCCCTAATTCTAGCCTTCGCTTGAAAATTATTAAGGAATTACATGGCGAGGGACATGTTGGTCGTGATCGCACTTTACAGTTGGTGCAAGCTTCTTATTTCTGGCCTACTATGAGGAAAGAAGTGGAACATTATGTCAAGCGGTGTCGTGTTGCCAAGTTTCAAAGTGCGACTACTAATGCAGGACTCTATATGCCTTTACCGGTTCCTTTGCAGCCATGGGTTGATATCAGCATGGATTTTGTGTTGGGGTTACCTCGTACTCAAAGGGGTAATGATTCAATATTTGTTGTTGTTGATCGTTTCTCTAAAATGGTACACTTTATTGCATGCAAGAAGACAACAGATGCAGTTAATGTGGCCCAACTTTTCTTTCGCGATGTATATCGTTTACATGGTTTGCCTTCATCTATTGTTTACGATCGTGACACTCGGTTTCTAAGTCATTTTGGCGTGGTTTGTGGAAGATGGTGAATACTCAACTCAATTTTAGTAGTGCTTATCATCCCCAATGATGGGCGGGCGAGAAGTTGTTAACGGTCTCTTGGAAATCTGTTGAGGTGCTTAGTAGGTGATCATGTGAAGTCACAGGATCGAGAAGTTATGTCAAGTCGAGTTTGCTCATAATCATCTTTGTTAATCGAACCTTGGGTTTAGTCCGTTCGGTGGTTTATTACGCTCAACCACGTGGTCCTCTTGATTTAATGTCTCTTCCTATTTACGGTTCTATTCCAAAAAGTGCGAGGATTTTGTTGAAGGGTTACATGAAGTTCATAAAGTCATTTATGACAACTTGGTTCGAGCTAACTCAAAGTACAAGCAAGATCTTTGATCAAAGAGGAGGCATGTGGATTTTGAAGTAGGTGACTTTGTATGGGCTGTTTTAACTAAGGATCGTTTCTCGGTTGGTGAGTATAATAAATTGTCCGCTAAGAAAATTGGCCCATTGGAAATTGTTGACAAAATTAACTCCAATGCTTACCGTTTGAAATTACCGAGCCATATACGATGTTCAGATGTGTTTAATGTGAAACACTTGTTGCCTTACTATGGTGATTCTTCTGATGATGATCTTGCTATGAATTCGAGGGCAATTTTGTCTACCTGTGGGGAATGATGTGGGCCCAAGTGTTGATGAGCGAGCTATGATGTTTGGAGGCCCAAGATCGTGTGACAAAAGGGCCTCACTAAAATGGGCATAACTTGGGCTACGGGGCTCCGTTTTAGGCGAATTACAGGTCAAATCGAAGCTTGGAGCGAGGAGCTCATGATGGTTTTCTTTCAAAGGAATCAACTATGTATCCTAATTCTAGCCTTCGCTTGAAAATTATTAAGGAATTACATGGCGAGGACATGTTGGTCGTGATCGCACTTTACGGTTGGTGCAAGCTTCTTATTTACGGCCTACTATGAGGAAAGAAGTGGAACATTATGTCAAGCGGTGTCGATTTGCCAAGTTTCAAAGGGTGCGACTACTAATGCAGGACTCTATATGCCTTTACCGGTTCCTTTGCTGCCATGGGTTGATATCGGCATGGATTTTGTGTTGGGGTTACCTCGTACTCAA